>JAZGTJ010016129.1:0-12904 GCA_036877575.1 Botia almorhae | reverse complement strand
TTCAATTTAAACATTTATCTGACAAATATTACATACTGTATAATCTACACCATCTGCAATATAAACGCAAACACAGTTCAAATGGCTATTGTGAAGTGGGTATGGTCATCAGAAACTGTTCTTATTTTGAGTGAAGTGACAGGTTTGGAATGACTGTTATTTTAGTCCGTTTAGTCAGTGATTCCGGGTCACATGATTGGTTCTCATTTACCTGAAACTCTCTTTGGGGCTGTCCGTGTCAGGCCTGCCTGAAAATCTGTACTGCTTATTAAAGTGGAAAATGAACTAATTACATACAAGATCAGCAAAAAAGAGAGACCGAGAGAAAAGAACCGGAGCTTCGAGCGGAAAGTTGGCCAATGTCCTTCAACTTTTAGAAAGAAACAACGGCTCACTGCACTGCCGAGAACAACACTGAATTATCACTTATAAAGTGCTGCTGAGAGCACGGTCTCTCTCACCTCACAGCCTCTGAGCGAGCGAGTGAGTGAGTGAGCGAGCGAGCGAGAGAGAGAGGGTGTTATTATAATGGAGCTGGAGCTGGCCTTTTGCTGCTCTTTACACACACTTCAAAGTCAACACGAAATGGCATTCACAAGCTATTTTATTTCAGTAATGTGACGTATTTTAAAGTGAAACAGGATATTCAACACAAAATAATGCCGAGATATTTCCTGCAGCTTTGCTGTAGCTTAACTGGTAGAGCATGACGCCAGCAATGTCAAGGTCATGGGTTCCATTCCCAGAGAACGCACACACCGTTATAACATATATCTGAGTAATGCCTCTTTCTCCAAATTGCTATTTGCTAATGTTGCTATAACATTACATTAACATTAACTGGCAGCATGAATTTTTTAGCAGCGTTAACTATTGGCAGAATTTGAGAGAGGCTGAATTACTTACAGTAGCTTAAAATAATGTAAACACATATATGGCTAGAGGTAAACTACCAATAACCAATAGCACACGCAGGAAAGTCGTTTTAAAGGCGGAGCAAGTGGTTATATTCTGATCAAAGATCATAGCATATTGTTTCCAGATTTTCTGGGTTAAAACATGTCATTTTATAACTGATATGTTATACCTGAAGACATGATCCAACTTTTTACTTTTTCAAGTCCAGCTACAATGAAAAGGGCGAATGGGAAAATAATGATTACAAAAGACTGTCTTACAGAATGGAAATTAGAAACACCATCCCAGATAAAATGCTCATTACCGTCTAATCAGGCCCTGGCAAACAAACCCACGCGGTAAAAAAATAACTTCATTCAAATAATTCCTTTCTGTCTGCTTTCATCAGCAGACGGGCTCACACTGGAGCATTCTAATGTATGGCATCACTATTGCCGTGACGACGCACAGAGGTATCGCTACAGTAACCACCTCAGCAGTTCCATATCCTGTCTGACACACCCATTACCATGGCAACTGTTTCCTTAATAACAAATATTTGAGAGATATCAAGAAATATCAATACACATCTAAACACGGTAAGCACATAGTTTTTTACATGTTTGCACTTTGCGGGGTCTTGCCATGGGGTTGCTAAGGTGTTCCCAGTGCTATGAGGTTGCTATGCAGTTGACTACTGGTGGTTGCTAGAGTATTCCAGGTGGTTGCTTACTGGGCCAAGTCAAAGAAAGGATTAGTACTAACCCCAACCCTTAGTTTGAACAAATGTAATCGTTACGCTTGTCTGAGCACACGCCGCTAATAAAACAGCGTATGCTTAAGAAGATCAGCATGTTTGTGCAGCAAATAAATTGGATTGGATTATATTGGTGGGAAAAATAAATGGCTCATCCACTAATATCACATTAAAGGAGCTGAATGATCAGCTGTCTCTCTCTCTCTCTCTCTCCCCCACAGAACTGGATAGTGTCCTGCTTTCAATACCCTCGCCCACCCGACAACAAATCACTGACTTCATTACCAAATAAATATAATGGGTCATTAAGGCAAACAAATAAATATCAGAGCACAAGCTCTCAGAGCTGAAGCGATTAGCCAATAACACTTCAAACTGAAATAACCGGCCAATCATGAAGCTCCGATTGTGCTCTCTGTAGGCCTTTGTTCTTTTGTCTGCTGTGGTCAAAACTCCACAGATCTGTAATGTCATCTCTTAAGCTCTCTCACTCGCTATATTGTGATTATCAACTGTTTTTCACACTCCCCTTCACTCTCATCTTTGGCTCCCGATGCTTTGGTCTCATTTCACAGCCATTATGTCTTTTTAAATAAGTCTGAAACTTCTTTGTTGCCTTTTGAATGTCCAAGGACGTATGTCAGATTTCTTCCTTGGCTGTGTATTGGTCACAAGTGCCTAAATATTATGTATATCAGAAGTCACCAAAGCGCTTGAGGACGAGTACCAATTGAGACACTAGTTACAATCTATGTGGTTTTGTTAGCTAGAATAAAACCTAAATGTACTGCAGGCCAGCTGGCCAAGGTGATTTCAGCGATTACGACCGACTACTTACCAAATAAATAAATAAACACGATGTCTGTTTTCCAAATTGTGAATAAATTACTCGTAAAGATTATGCCGTGATATGAGAAGCAATAAGGCACTTGAAGTAGAGCTTTATTTTGCGTTTGGCCAGATTCACAAACAGGAAACAGATTCTCATAGCTTACTGCTTAATTAAAAAAACATTAAAAATAGCAGGTGCTTACAAAAAGTACCAACAATATGGTTTCTGGGCCCTACTTTAATAAAAATACTGCTTTTGTCATTGCTTTTCCATAACTGCTTTTGATGGAAATACTGTTTTGGACCCTACTATGTAAATACTGTAATTTATAAATATGGTAAGCAAACAAAGCCTACATGAAACTTCAATGGTTATATCATCACTATACTAACTGTACCAGCACTGTATTTTAGGGGTGAAAAACTATTTGGAAGATTTTAATCCAACAAGATGGTGTTTGTATAATGCATCCTCTAAACCCTAGCAGATTTTACATTTACATTTAGTCATTTAGCTGACGCTTTTATCCAAAGCGACTTACAAATGAGGACAGGAAGCAACTTCAAATACAATAAGAGGCAACAGTGAATAAGTGCTATAGACAGGTCTCAGATCTTTCAACACAGTATAAGGAATTTTTTTTTTTTTTTAAAGTAGAAGTGGGGGTGTGTTAGTAAATTGGTCAAGGAAGTAAAGACAAAAACATTCGGAAGAGCTTCACATGTTTAACCTCGATGTTTTCCTGATGAAAGATGTGGGAACACACTGATTTCCGACAGTTTATCTGAATCAGAACTCCACGTGAATCAGCAGCGTAATACATTCAGCCTAGCCGGGTTACTTCTGCGAAGCACCACACTGTGGAAGATATTGACCAGAGCAATGAAGACATCCACTAGATATTCCCATCTAGTCATTCATATGTCAAGATCCAGACAGTCCAACAAGCTCCTACACGCTCTGCCATGAGAATAGTCTTACTTTATTCACACACGGAATCGAGAACGTCTTTCGAACCGCATGACCTCAAACCGCTTGACCCAGCCGGAACACCTACGAAACAAACACGCAAGAGAGAAAACCCTGCACATCGCATGCTTTATTGCAGCCTCGACTCGGCCAGACGGAGGGCAGAGGAAAATTAAACCGGCTCCCGCACTCTGCTCTTGTTCAAACCATTAAAGGTTTAAAAAGACTTGAAATAAGTTCATAAACAATTAGAAGAGCGATAAGATTAAAAGATGAGAAGAAAGGGGAGTCGAGGCATCGCCTGGAGCGAGTTAGTCCCAAAGACCCACATCAAGGTAGCTCAACCTTTCAGGGGGAAATTGGACCTGGGCTACGCATAGCTGAGGGAAGACCTCAGTCTCGCCACTCACCGAGTGTCAAGAATTGATTTCAGGACAACAGTACGTATGAGCCTCACTTCATTTACGCCCTGGATGAAAAAAGATACACGTGGATGTATGTTTTCCCCAGGCGGCCGATTACGATTTGATGGAATGCCGGCCTGCAAAATAACGACGGGGTTAAAGCTCTGCTTGTGTTGTGTGCTAACTGTATCAGATTAAATTACTCAACCGCCATATGGCCGGCATTTGAAGAGGTGATACGGACACGACTGAGTGACCACAAGAGTTACTGCTTCCTGTCGTTTAAACGTGTGGAGTAACTCTATTGAGACTTGAGAGAATCCACTTGTGAAAATATCGTCAATAAATATTGTCAATATTGAAAATATTGTGTGGGTTGAGATATTAAGCGCTTTGTTATGAACATACTAAGAAAACATTTAAATTACATGCAAAATAATGCAATGTGTGATATGCAAAATGATTATGTACTAAAAAACTGAAAGCAATACAACCAATGAGCATGTATTTCAACGAACATTAGCATGCCGGTCTCTCTGCACTGACATAAAACTTCAACAATACATAACTTTTGAAGTATTAAAATCATTTAGTTATTGCAAACCATTGCGATATCCATATTTACAATATGCACCTTTGCATTGTTACGGTAATTTTGATATATCTTGCGGCCCCCACACAGATTAAGTAGTATGTTAAAAGAAAAGCTTGTAGTCTGTGACCATACCTGCAAAAATAACAGTTTCTAAACAAGTTTCCTAAAAAATGGTCTTCTAAGTCTAAAGCTTCTACTTGCAAATATTAGCTTTAATGCTTTTCACAATATTCCAGCTCAAATGTAATTACGTGAAAACGTGATATGATTTTTCCTAAATACTAATACACCAACTCCAAAATTACTCCCCTCTACTAATGCACCTATTTCCTCAGGAAGTCAAGCTACGAGCGTCTCTTTACATCACACTAGAAAAGTACTTTAACATTTTAACAAAAAAAAAACACACACACACAGTTTACCTTTAAAGAGCGTCTTGTGCGCACAGAGGACAGAGAGATGACAGCAGAGATCCACACAAGCGCACAGTCCTCTGAACATGTAATTACAGCTGATGGTCAGTCATAAAACCAGGGTTATGAGAGGACAAATCTAATTAGCCAGATCATAAAAAAACTCAGGTCACTCGGGCACGTACAGATATTCTCTAGAAACTCTGTGGCACTGTAAAATATTCACACACAGCAGATTATTCACTCACATTAACGTTTCCAAACCACTAATACTTAACACTGAATGGTTTTAATGTCACTCCAAATTAGACCTTCAAAATAACAGCTGTCATGTTCTTCCAGACTAGCGGCTAACATATTTCTTATGACGCAGAAATCTTTCTCACAGTCATTCTGTTCAAGCCAACAGAAAATCGATCGATCAAAATGTAAAATGTAACTTATCGCAAGGTTTTGTGAAGACACACAAAACTCCCGTTTTCATTTTGTTGGGACTTTTTGTGGATTTTATGCTCTCCGTTCGCATTGAAACCATCCGTTTGCTAGTACTCCAAGAAGTGAACCATATAGGTTTTCTCTGCTATGTAAACTGACCAACGACATTGATGACTCATCTTGCACTACGCAGCTTTTCGCCCAATCAGATGCTCTGTAGAATGAGAATGAGAAGAAAAAAGAAAACAGCGCTCAACAAGCCATTTCATAGTTTAAAGTGCTGCAAAATTAATAATTAAATTTACAAAATTCATAATAAATAACAAATACTGCTCATGGATCATATAGAACATTTTTAGTCATTATTTGTCAGTGTGGAATATTCGCATTTCCCAATCCGAGTACAGCAGAATGGTGATACAGCGCAAGCACATATTTGATCTGTCAAAAGTTGCTTTGTTGCTGCATATTCAGCAGTATTTGACACAGATTTTCTCTTCGTCATAACGCTTTTCCCTCCAAATGAATCAATAGCGAGCTCTAACGTGTTTTAGGGCATAGCGCCTATATTCTCACCATGATCAATAATTATGTCCCCGAAGGGTGTAAGATCTCACAGACAGGAGTGTCAGAGCACAGAGCTTCACACACACACACACAGTCGAGCAGATCTGATTTGTGTATGAAGGTACCACACGTTTCAATTAGCCAGCCTCGCTGCGATCTTATCCCACATCATTCCTGATGGATACAATCACCATTTAAACTCCACGTTTAGGCGGCACGCCATCGCCACATAATGAAGTTGTGTCTTTAAAAACACCAGTCATTACTTTTAAGTAAAATAATTAGCGCTTCATTCGACCTGATGTGACACTCTCTGTGTGCCGTGGGATTACGAATCCGCCCTTCTGCCTATTCCCATATAATGAAAGTAAGTGGGGACTGAGAATGCCCAATTCACAAAATTATAATATAACAATGTTCTGTATCAAACCCTATTGCAAATGTTCAGTAACCATAGGATAAAACAGATTCAATTGTGCCCTCTGGTTTAAAAAATTGGCATTCCACTTTTTCAAATAATCCAGTCCGTTTCTTCCTTGAAACACTCAGTCTCCATTTATCAAATGTACTCACTCAAAACCTTTCATTACTGTAAACATTATGGTTCCTTCTCGTCACCGGCTGTAAATGCTGCTTTAAATAAGAAAAAATTTCAGAACCGAATACGCCAATAATGAACACATTACTTTCCCACTGTGATATCCGTTATTTAGATCCTAGATGTTATATGTAATGGAATTATTTACCTCATAAAGTGAGACAAAACCGTGATGTGCAACGTAGAACAATATAAACAATGGTTGTGATTTTGAGTACTGAAGTAGATCCGTTTACAAACACAGACCATTTAATATCGCTGTGAGAACAACAAAAAAACAAACAAACCACAATGCATGTCATTTCAACTCACCATATGAAATTGTATTATGTATACTGAAATAGGTAAATGCTTTCCTGTAGCTCTGTGGTTAGAGCATGGCGTTAACAACGCCAAGGTCGTGGGTTCGATCCTAGGGATTGCATGTCCTTAGAAACAATGTATAATATAATTCAATATAAGTCGCTATGGATAAAGCATCTGCCAAATGCGTAAATGTCAATACAGTATGCATATAAACACATGCATAAATGTAATGCTACACAGAAATTTAACCTGTGATTATTTTTTGTGCATAAAAACACTTTCCTTTTAATTGCTAATCCATTACTGTATTCCAGGAGCTTTGAGTGGGTGGACCAGCTGTCAATCTTGGTGCTAAGTGGACTTAATTTATTCTGCCAACAGCCAACGACCAAAAGATGTGTTATCTGTGAGCAATATTGATCAAACTGAGTCTCAAGATGACTGAACCGTGCCAGGAATCTTCAAGTACACAGACAAATTGCAGAAGGTCTTACCGCGGTATTCCATGAGAACTCTTGCGAGCCGGGAAGGCTCAGCATGCATAATTGCAAAACGCGCGCTTTTAATTGCAAAAAGACATGACAATGCGCTACGACACTAAAAGCTTAAATAGATGCTCTTTAAATTCCGTCAGGACTGATGGTGTCGTTGCTAAGCACCGATTGGCGAACCGATCGCCATTGTCAGATGAAAAACAAACTTCCCAGCGTGTATACACATACATATGAATGAAGCAACCGCCCTCGCAAAAATTCTTTGTCAATCTCAGTTTATGACGTTGGCGGCGAGTTGAAGCCGCCAGAGGAGGAGAAAGACACAGTCGGCAAATTTGGACTTACAATCTGTTCACTGGGAGGCAGAATCAGGAAGAGAAATTTGCCTCTCAAATCCTCCCTCTGAGCGCATGTCAAAGCCATCCAAACTGATTGCTTGGCTTTCACATTTGAATAGAATGAAGTGCTATGAAAACACGGCGCGCGCTTGGCACAGATGGTGCTCGGGGACTGAAAAGAGGCCCTGAAAAATGGAACCGGAAGATGTGAATAGAAAAACCCTCTTACAAAGTGAGTATTTAAGAAGCGAAGAGGACGACAAGAGGTGTGTGTTTACAAAAGAGCTCTCGGCACAGAACCGTGGCTTTGTGTCCGATTTTGATGGAAACCCACAAGTTCAGGTTCTTTAAATGTTTGTCCATGAGCAAATTATTGTGCTCCGGAGAACTCTTAACCTATCCAAACCTCGGAAAATGAGTGAAGGTCTGCCAGTGAGACTTGGAATTGCTATTAGAGGGAAAAGTTGGCCTGTCCCTGGAATGCAAAAATAGAGGCCAAAAGACACAAACTGCGGAGTCAATCAAAGCCCAACCGAAGAATTAAATAATAAAAATTATGTTCTTTCAAAAGGGCTATAACTGACAGGACCTTGTTTTGACGTTGCTCAAGAACACTGTTGGGGTAAAAATTCGGAGTATGAAAATCTGGATCACAATGTCTTTGTACACAGCACGTGAAAATGTGATTGGTCATCTTACATGTGTCACACGCTCACTGCATGTCTAAGTGGGTGGTTCTTGTCCACAATAAGCTACAATGAGGACCAGACTCAAGTCAAAAATGAGGCTCAATGAGACTGGGGGGGCAGAGTCATGCCAGTCTCATGTTCATGGCAACAAGACTGAGGGCCTTTCAGCGCCTGCACCCGGGCGCTGTGTTGGAATGTCGACCTACAGGAAGTTCTCTCTGCGTGATGGCTTCACCAGCTGTCTGGAGAAGACTGTGACGATGTGTAGTGCCTGTTGAACCCCAGCAGGCGAGTTTTACAGACCCCCAGTTCAACTCATGTCCCATTAACTGAGGAAAGAGAAAAATGCAGGCGCGCGTATTCCTGGTCCAAACATTCCAGCACCTCCACTGCTGCTCTCAGGACCTCGCAGCCCATTTGAACCTCACATTCCCAAGTAAAATGACTAACTGGGGTCCTAAAAGAGCAGCAGAGAGCTGCTGCACTACATCTTATGAGTGCAGCTTAAAGAGGCCTGAGAGATAGTCAAGAATACCTGGAATCTGTGAAAGAGACATAGAATCAAGCATTATATTAGAATTACATAGACAGTAATGGAACTGGAGCACCAGTTTGAGGTTTGACGTATATCGGTACAATTAATGTACAATTACTTATTTTTTTTAAATTATATTTATTGTTTATTTTGATATTTATTTTTAATTATTGTTTACAATTTACAATCAATTTTTTAAACAAATCAAAAAGTAACCAATTCCTGAGAAACTAAAGTCAATATAATTAAAAATTAAAAATATTACTGTTAGTACCCCTCCCTTCATAGCTGCACCCTCAAAATAACAAACACAAGATGCAACACAGGCAATGACTCACATCTGGTGGATACGCCCCCTATTCCTGATTGGCTATCAGAGTGTTATGATGTTGTGGTGATTGGTCCGGTCCATTTTACGCAGCCAAGATTATGTGCAAACACACAAAATTGTGACACCTTTATCCGTTTTTAATGTGTTATAAGACAGCCCAACATGTATCACCTACAGAACATCAGACCCCAAAACCTTGTTTTTACTGTTGTGCCCACAAGGACAAGAGAACAGATGAGGCAGATCTGAAACTACTGCCGCAGCGAGAGCAGCACAGGCCCAAAAAAAACTGTATCACTTAACGTTCACCAATATCTGTCATTATCAGCAACAATTAAGATAAACAATCACATCCCAGCTGACAGAGATCTCTCTGTCTCATCCTCAACAGAGGCACGTATCGATTTCAACAGCTGAAATAAAACAAAGCACGACCAAAATGGGTACAGAGGGAAATAAAGAAGTTATTTTTGCACCTTTTAGCAAAGGGAAACTCGATTTATTAAGGATTGAGAATCCTTACAGAAAGGGTAAAGGAATGGTCCAGGTTTAATAATAAAGTTTAATTAACATAACAACGTTTGTGGCATGTGTATTTTTAAAGCAACAGTTATGATTACAGTAAGATATTTACAATAGAGGAACCACGACTGTTAGATTTTTGTTCAAGCCCTTAAATGAATTATTTAGTAAAATCAGTTTTGTAACGTGAATGAACTTCTGGTAATGCGCTTCAGTGGGCGGAGTCCTGTGGGCGGAGTTTGCTGCATTTAAACAGGTCTCACTGCACAAATCACCCAAAAGTTACCGGATATATATCCTCGTGGCAACAAAGTTTGAACAGATTGAGTATAATTTTATGCACAGAGCTGTTCTGTATAAGGTCAGTAACCAATTTTATCATATGCCCACACGTATAATAAGGACTTGCAGCTACGCTTTTTAATTCAGTGTTTTAGTGTTTATTGGCTAGTCCTGTGCACTTGCATTGTAAGTGTCCCGTGGTAACCTTGCTGTAAAAAGACAAAACAAAATGACTTTCTTAAACTTTGCACATGGAACAAATACTCAAATAACTGTTAAACTCAAAAATCTGTTAAACAGTCTGTTATTTCACCGTGTCTCACCTGTATCTCAATTCTAGCTCGTCCGTTTCGGAGAACGTTTCGAATTTTGTTTGGTAACGCTCGCGTGACCGTTTTTCCGAGGATGAAGCGCTTTTATTGTGGAAATCCCTCATTTGTAAGTCACTCCAGATAAAAGCATCTGCTAAATGAATATATGTAAATGTGAAAAGCTGCCTGTGCAAATGTTCCCGCCACCTTCTGCTGACCTCCCCAGCAGAAACGCACTCGACGAGTTTTGCTCTTCATTAGATGAATTCTGCTCTCTTCTGGCTAACCGCAGTTCTCCCGTCCCTGGATTGAGATCTGAGAGATGATTTTGTCATCCGTCAAAACAGAAGCTGTTTTTAAAGTCTGTTCCACACAAGTTCCTTTCGTTTCCATTGTTGTGCGTTTCCATCAGCGGCTGTCAGGAGGGCAGGGCAGGAGGTCAGCCACAGTGCAGGCGTCTTTCGATAGTCTGGAGCTTTTGGGACTGACTCACTGAAAGCTGTAATGCAGTACGCAGCACTGCACCGGCTGTGAATTTTCTGTATGCATGCAATACCTGGATAACATATTACATTTGCCAAAACAGCGGCAATCAACCGGAGCTTCCTTTGTGGAATACCGCATCCCACAATGCAATGCGCTCAACAAGATATTCCATTTCCATTCCAAAACCAACCGCAATTTTCGACCGTTCTCCGTTTTGACTCGTCACTCGGTCGAGCTGCCAAGAGTTGGATTAAAAATGCAAAATATTATTATTTATTTATTTACTAGAGGGTAACAGGATACCCCTCACTGAATTAAACACGCACTGTAGTAAGACGGTATGACACCTACGTAGCACACTAAGATTTGCAACATTTGCATGCAGCGTAGTATGCCGCATGTAACTATTGCGTTCTGAACACAGCGCATTATTCTGGCTTACCTGGCTACATACCAATCTCTTAAAATACACATCCACTGTATAATCAGCCCTGCAGATTACATACTCACTGACTGTCCATTTCTACATTATTTAATTGAGTCCTGCGCAGCAACTGCTGGCAGGTGCGTCTGTATTAAAGAGCAGAGGAGAGACAAGGCTATTGACATCAACACTGAGACAATAAAAACACAGAATCAGGTTAAGGGAAATCTCATAAACCGTGTCTCGGCTGAAGGTCAACCATCATGGGTCTTAACGAGACGACGCAGTATGGTCTGAAAACGAGGTTTGGAGTGGGCGGCCGTGGGGCACCATGCTGAATGTATTGTCTATATATCCAACTCCATCATGCTGTACTAAAAGGGCAGATTTTTAAAAAACACAGCAATTCCTCTAATGGCTTTTATTGGAAGGCAGGCGGGGGGAGGGAAGGGGGGGTGGATAGGCGATGTACTGAGCCCCACATCATCGGATTGAATAAGGTCAGATTTAAAACACCCCTGAGGGAAATTCTGACGACAGACACACAGGAAATTACACATGTTACAACATTACACACGGCATCTGGATTCTGCTCTTAGTCTAAAACGTGATTTTGATTTATTTGAATTATATTAATTTAACTTACCGATCACAAACTCACATACAGTGGTTTTAATGGCATATGACTGAATAGAGAAAATATACCAGACATAAATATTTCATACTAATCAATTATGAGGTTCCATGATGGTCAGAAAGCTGTCTTCTAAGCTGACCGTGTAGGCAAGTAAGCACTTTGGTTTTGAAACAGAACTATAGGTTCTCACTGCCCACATTTTTGCACCTATAGAGTGAGCTGAGCATCTGTTGAACACATGTAGTCCGTCTATAAATCTCTCTGGAATCCTTTTAATGGCACCACAAACCAGCTAATGGGTTTGAAAACCACTCACAAGAACCATCAAAACAAACATGAAGTCCAACCTCTCAACTCTCTGCCATACCTTAAATGTCACGGGTGATCCTGCAAAGACCTTCTGCACGCCACAGTAGCTCCTAAAAGTCTCATTAACACTTCATCAGCACCGCTCAAACACGTCTGATCTCAGATCAGTTAAAGCACATGAAACGCCAGTAAGCTGACAGGTACCCAACACAAGCAGACGGACTGGACGCGCATCAACATAAACATTTATAATTTCCCATCGGTTATGAATCATCTGGAACATAAAAGCACATGAATTTTGATACTAGTGAATTGGTCAGGAAGGTTCTGGAAATTTCAGTCATGTTGGGATGGTTTTTATAAAACCTGTCACATTCCAATCTTAATGCATTTTTTTCCGAAATGGTTTTCTGCATCATTCCTGTGATTTTTCACACCCATGTCACACTACAAAACAGGTATTGCAGTCCGGACACGCCATGACAAAGACGCATTTTCTGTTGTATAATGAAAAACTTAGAACTGCGAAATATTGTTTATGTTATGGCGTGTTTTGCAAAAGGCTACATCATAATTCAGGAAAGCGATGCATTTTGTGCGAGTAATGAAAAAATTCATCTGCAATCATCTGTGTGACATTTTAATTTCTAATTTGCATATAAATAAAACCAACTACATTTCATTTATAGGTATACCACTGATATTAATATTCATATGTCCAATTATACACTTTCAATGTAAAGGGCATCCGTTTGAATTTTCTCTGTTCAACA
>JAZGTJ010016128.1:0-12904 GCA_036877575.1 Botia almorhae | reverse complement strand
TGTTAGCTAAGAGCATAATTAAATTAGGTGAAAAAATCCTAATGAATGAACACGCAGGGTGAAGGATTTCTAACCTGTATGCGTGACAAGCGTTCCAATTCCGTTCTGTTCTCCAATAATGTGTGCACAGATTCCATGTGGTTTTATAATGATTGCGTTAAAAAAACATTTACAAACATTACATTTTATAATCTTTGACAAATTATAGCTTAAAGTTCATTTAAATAGTAACAAATGTCAAATCATGTATTGTCATAAACATTCATATTTACATTTCACTTCACTTAACTAAAAACCAAGTGCAATAGAGAACCTCAAACTCTTAACTGGTCCCAGATCAGCTCTCTGGAGGGTTGTTTAGGTAAATTCAAGCCTGCGGTGAAGTTGTATTGTATCCGATTGAAGTCTGGTATAATGTGATTGGCTGCGGTCTCTTATGGCTGGAGATTGTGCTATCTCTTCACTTTACCCAGAAGCATCTTTCTAACCCTGTTTCCTCCTTCTGGAAAATGCAGGAATCCAATTACACACCACACACAGACTGAGACGTGTGTGTTTGTGTGTGTGTGCACTAAGAGGAGAAGTAGTAAAAAGAAACCAGAAGTGTTTAATTATTGGATTCGTGTTGTATTGTTCATGAGGTAGCAACATGATCTTGGACATATCCCTTACATAAGCAAATTATGACCTCTAAATGAAGGAAGTTCTTCATATTAAAGTCACTTATGATATATCTGTATGAAACAAAACAACTTGTGTTGTTTTTACTGCATCATTGTTTTATATGATGGTTGTATTAACTATATACAATGATGTCAATTTTGTGTCAGTGGTTTTAAGCAGTAGTATTTTTGAATCATGTTATTTTCAATAAGTTACCATTAAGAAGGTTTTGATGTTCTTGAAGCAACATTTACAATCATTTCAGTCATGTCAACACACACAAATCTTCGAGCACTCTTAGATTAGGTCTCAGATTACCTCCGAGCTCTGTGTGTGTTTAAAGGTTTAGAGGCGTTTCTGTGTGAAGCGTGTATGGTTTTTGTTGACTCTAATCTTAAGAATTTAAGCACACAAACAAACAGCCATCATTTTTTTCCTTATCACCGTTTGTCTGATTGGTCGCCCTGTGGAAAGGACATTCCAGTCACTGGCTAATGGCATTTAAGGTGTGCTTATGATTGACAGCTGTTACAGGCAGCCGCAGTCATACTTGCGCACAAACTTTCACATTACTAATAAGAGTGAATAAAAATCTTGTAAATGCTTATCTTGCAATTCATGAAAAAAGGATCTTGTTATTTTTGTCCCTCCCTCGCTCCCTCTCTTAGTGTCATAAGTGGAAGATGAATAATTTAGCCTGTAGGACGGAGCTCTTAGTTCTGTGTATGTGTGTTTGTATGTGTGTCTGCACGTGTTTAAATAAAGAGGCAAATACTTGATGGTTTGTGCTTCATTTCCAGCCGCACATGGCCCTCGTTCTTACTCGCAGGGTTCATTAACTCATAATTGTTTATGTGTGAGACTGACTGGGGTTGCGTGACAACTGCCAAACTGTCCTCAGAGTGTGTGTGTGATTATAGAAGCATTTGAGCTTTTCAAAGACCACACACACTTTGAACGAAAATATCTGGTTAAAAATGATCACACGCACAATTGAAATGCATGTGTTTCAGAGCCCCATTCACACTGAAAGCAAAAGTAGTTCATTTTTTTTAATAGGAGTTGGCCATTTCTAGTGATGTGATAGCGATTGTTAATGCAATGTGGGCGTGTCCAGTGACTGGACAAATTGAGAAGTTTAACTTTATGCAAATAAGCAGTGATGTGATTGGATTACTTACAGGGTAAGTGGACTACAGTGGATACAGCTCATGTTATTTGTATGTGAGATGTTGTAGTTGAGTGTAGGCAGGACAGAGGTGCATATTTGGTCTGTATGGTTTGTGTCTGCCCATATGCAGGCATACACTATTGCTTGGAAAGCTGTTAGAAATTGTCGATATTCGAAGTGTTGATAAGTGAGTTTTTATATTAATGCGCAGATAAACATTTATCTTATTCATGGTAGCATGTATTATGCAGTGCTGCAATCTATTTATGCATAGAATAATAAAACATTATCAAAATAGAGTGACATTTTATTTTTCCAGTGATAAAATCACTGTTAATGCAAAAAAGGCTGTAGAAGCTTATTTTGGAAACCTGGGCTTGAATTTGGCCTTCGTCTTGCTGGGATCAGATTTACTCCTCCCTCTCCAGAATTTGCTGTCTCCTTTCTACAGTCACGGTCAATAAAAAGTGGCCAAAAGGCCCAAAAGTTGTTCACTTAAAGACATCTGCATATGCACATAAATAAACATGTTTATTGTACGTACAAAACTCACGCATTCCCTGTAGACCCCCTCCAGCTGTCCATATCTGAGCTGCCTTATGTTTCCACCTTTCCATCTCTCTTCCTCTCTCTCTCTCTCTCTCTCTCTCTCCACTCACATCAGCTGTGTCATGAATGATTCTTATTCACCCACTGGACATCTAAATTTTCCTGCTTACCACGCATATGCTCAGATTCTCAGTGTGTGTGGTAATGAGGGCTGCGGGTGTGTGTGTGTGTATGTGTGTGTGTGGGGACAGATCCTGTACTCTCTATCATCTGTCCTTGCACACTAAAATGAAGGTCTACTCACACATACACACATGCTCACACAAAATTGGTAGTCACGGCGTGATGTCTGCCATCTAGACTCTCATTCTGGGCAGTCGTCCGTCACTCGGCAGTGGACTGAGCAGTTTTTTCCCGGATGAAGGGATGAGAGGCCACCACATTCATGAGATGGAGGTGTTCCCTGTGTGTGTGACATGATGGGTGGTGACAGGACTCAGAATGGTGGTGGGTGATTTACATAAACGCCCTCTGTGTGTGTGTGTGTGTGTGTGTGTGTGGCATATTACCTGCAGACTGCAGTGCACTGACAAACAGAGTGACTCAGGTTTGACAAACTGGTTTATGTTCACACTAATGCTAATTGCTTTAGGATCAAAAATGCGGTAACAACATTGATCATTAAATAAATCAGTCTTTATAGATGGTGCCAGCTGTACAGATTACCATTGAAGCAGCGCTTTAATAATCTTGAGCAGATTTCTGTAGTGTTGATTTTCATGGAACAAAGAACAATGTTCGGTGGGCAACAGGCTTGCAACATGTAATTTTGAGCAAAGCACGCTTTAGTTCTGTCAACATTTCTCAGGTTATGAAAAATGCCAGAAAATGGTGCTATTATGTGGTCAGAGCAAGCTGAAGGTGTGTGTGTGTCACACACACACACACACACACATATATGAGAATAGAGAATAGAGAATAGAGTGAGAAAGAGCTGGAGCTGCCTGAAGTAGATTAGAATAGAAATTGAAATCCCTTAAGATACAATATAAGTCTTGATATTACTATCAATATCAGTCACTATGGTTACAGTTACTAGTTACAGCTTATGTGAGTTTGAGAAAGGGGATTGACTGCTACTGGTTAGCTGCTGAGTGAACAGGACAAAGTAGGAGTCACATCACTTAGTAAAGACAGTCATCTGTCTCAAACACGACTGTGTGGCAGTAGCTATGGGTTTTCTTTCTCTCTCTCTCTCTCTCTCTCTCTCTCTCTTGCTCTGTCTGTTTTTAAAGTGCTGCTCTATCCTGGCAGCATCCCCTCCCACCACCTTTTGCCATTTGCGCACTATGCTGCTGTATGTTAAGGTGAGAAGTGTGTGTGTGTGTGTTTAGTGTAGTGATGGACTGCTGACTCCACCTGCACATCAGGGTAATGACCTATCCACACGCTTCATCCAAAGAGAGAAGGTGAGAGGAATGTTTTCAATAACAGGGCTCAGTGGTGCTAAACGCAGACTCATGCACACACTCTCGACTCTCCGTGTGAGCATCTGTGAGAGGTAAAAAAAGACATACATTCCCGATCAGTTTTCTAAAAGAAGGCCAAAGAGTTTCCACAACACGTTTGCTTTTTTCACTTATATTTCTCGTGACACATATTTCTCTTGTGCTCTGTCATACCCTCAGAGTTTTGGTGAGACTGGTTTTTCGATTAGAGAGTTTTAGTCTATTCATCTGTTCAACAGACCAACTGGTCTGACTGGTTTTCCTACCCACATAGGTTTTTATCATTTCTGTTTCACTTCGACGCAATAGGTTTTGCATGATAGGCTATATTAGGGCTGCACAATATTGAAGAAAAATGTGATAAGTGATATTTAATCTGATAGTGCTTTCCTTTTTTATAATCAACTTAAATTGTATTTAAATATTTAATAAAAACAAAAAAATTATGTAATCAGCATACATGGTTTGGATTCTTCTGGAAAAAGAAACACATATTCCAACTAACATTTGCATGCCAGTCTCTCCTAAAACTTCGACTGTACATCACTTTCTGAAGTATTAAAATCATGTAGCAAAATGTATATTGCAATATGCACAATTTCAATTATTTTGATAATGTGTCATCCAGGACATGTTGCAAGCCAAATTCGAACCTGCGTGTCCACGTGAGCACCATAGCTTATATACAGGATTCCTGTGGCACTTTACTGTGTTTTGTATGTTATGCACACAAACTCTTACTCTAACTGAATGTGTTCTGTCAGGACTGTCAGATGATGAATGCTTCGGGCAGAGAAGGAGCCTGATATTTTTTTCATAGATACTTTCACACACGCTTGCACACACATTCACATTTAGACTTGCACTCTCTCACACATCCTTGCTGAGATCGGAAACATTGGCCTACTTGCTGTTTTGTTGTAACCTCATTTATCATTTCTCATTTCAACATCCCTGAAGTCCAGACTGCACCAGTATGTGCTGCATTTCTCTCGCACACGTGTGGCGAGGTGGTTGGGGGTCACCTGAATGTAGCCAGACAGAACTGAGAGTTGTTTCCTGTTCTCATGGCCTTTTCTCATTCTTTTTCCAGGGTCACTGGCTCAGCGAGTCAGGGTGGAACCAGAGGTTGTGTCATATCCTGGTCAGACTGTGACAATGCGATGCCAGTTTCCAGACCCAGGAGAGACCCAGCTCACTCAGGTTAGAAATCAGCTTCCATGCTTCTTACCAGGCTATAAAATCAATAAGCAGTTGTATTAAAACATTAGTATTTACGTCCTAGTCAAATCTTGTCAAACATTTTCAAGGTTTCATTGTGTGGAGGTTGAGGTGGTAATTTTTCTTCTACTTAGCATTACTTAACAGAGTTGCAGAAGTAATCATGGTTATTTGTGGAGCTGTCTTCAGGTGATCTTACTTCAACTGGTGGTTAATAAAACATCCCGCAGTTTTATTTTTACTTAAGCCAGTAAACAAACACCCAGATCACGCCAATAAAAGCCTGGCAATGACCCAGAACATCTTAGCAACCATAATGCAGTGCCATGGCAATGGCTTAGAACAACCTAACACTGTGGTGGAGAGCTTCTTGTACCTTTCCTTTTTTATGGCATTTTGTGCTTCTACTAGTATAGAATTTTTGCAGTAAAGCCTCAGTCCTCTTTTCTTCTGGGCTACAGGTGTCTTGGATCTTTGAACCAACTGATGGAGAGCGAACCAACATTGCAGTTTTCCATCCTACCTTTGGGGTAAATTACCCAACTCGATCCCCCGTGTCAGGGCGTGTCAGTTTTGTACTGAGCCCGCCCACTCTGGCCAATCCGTCCATTCAAATCCAGGACGTGAGGATGACCGATGAGGGGCGATACATCTGTGAATATGCCACCTACCCAAGCGGCAATGAACAGGGTGTCTCGTCACTGGTCATGCTGGGTAAGCGTACATAAACACACAGGTTAGAATTTTAATTAATCATTAAAATAGAAAAAAAGTGAATTGATTAGTTTAACCAAATGTAATGGGTTAAAAAAGATGGGTTAAAAGAGAGTTCCCTTTATTTGTATAATAATCTGGAATCTTTTAACTGGAGGGAAGCTTTTTATAAGCATACAAAAAAAGAATACAAAAATAGAAATTTTGCATTTCCTGCTTCCTGTTTCTCATATGATGAAATGTTGAAAAAGCACAATACCATGAATTATTACTATTGAAGTCAATACTTTATGACTGTTGCCATATGAAAGGCTTGTGTCAAAAACAGATTGAAATTTAAGTAATTTTTCACTGTCACTCTCATTCAGGAAACTCTTAAATCAAATATAATGTTTTGTCACCAGCAACGTGAGAACCAATGGCATTTTATGTTGATGTTTTTGATTATGTGAAACACTGCCTGCAATTTATATATTGCAACATTTCATATGTATAGCATAAGTACAATGTACAATAAATGTACAAAGTATAGCACTAGGCAGAGACATGGAAATGTTTTTAAATAAATGCCGTTGAAATTTCTGTCTTTTTGATGACAAAATTAATTCATTGGTGGGGGGGGACTAATTAAATTATGATCAAAACAATCTAGTTTCAGCCCCGGCTTGAAAATGGGTGTTTGAGTAAAATGTGCGCGACCATTCGCGTCACTGTCTGCTCGCGGGCTTAAAGGGGATTTATAAATGGTATTGTCAGATCAATTGTACCACTGTTAATGTGTGTGAAATGTGGCAGTAACCTTGGCCAGACTCTCACCCGCTCACCCCTCCTCCTTTCTTCTCTATTGATCTGCCTGCTTATCATGCCGAGAGGCCGTCGCTCCCCTGTCGCTAACCATCTCCACTGTTTTTCCCCTTTCTCTCTTCTTTGATGTCTTTCTTTGAGCGAAACGTGAGCACAATGCAAGCGCTGTGCTAGCGTGTGGCGGGACAAGCCGGGCTGTGATCTTCTCTGCTTCCTTTTCCTCAACCTCTTTTACCCTCCTCACAGTAGAAGCATTAAATAAAAGTCAAATTCTCTCTCTTTTCTACAGCTAAACCGAGGAACCTGGCTACTACTGTCACAGTTACCGCTGGCAACACTCCGGTCATCGTGGCACGTTGTGAATCAGCCAACGGTCGTCCTGCAGCCACCATTTCTTGGTCCACCGCGCTGAACGGGAACGCGACAACACCAAAAAAGACGGATAATCCGGACAACACAGTCACCATCCAGAGCGAGTACATGCTGATCCCGCAGCCGGGGGATAACGGCAAAGACATCACGTGCGTGGTGTCGCATCGAACCCTGACCCAACCAGAGACCTACCCCATGAAACTCGTAGTTGAATGTAAGATTGATTTTAACCAGACCATTAAATATACCCGCAGCTACTGAACCAAATGCTTAATTATACTAAGCATCGCTGACCGCAAACCGTATTGCGATCACTGAGATTTTGCATTATAATGACTCATGTCTAAATGGGTCCATTCTCTTTAATGCATTTACAGGACATGCCAGAGATTTAGCAGTGGTCATTAAGCAAATTGCCCTAAGGCATTATGGTGCTGGTTGGACCAGCAACACAAGCTAAAGGTCAATAATGTTGTCTGAGAGCATGGAAGTGACTGATAGACCATTTCAGTGTTTGATTTTTCTAAGGCTTTTGTGCCTAAAGGCAAAACTCATTCATAAACACTTGTTAACATTTAGCTTTGGCAAAGTCGTTTGATCCGGTCGTTCTGTATTTTCTGCTCTCTCTCTTTCTCTCTCTCTCTCTCTCTCTCTTAAATTCTCTATCAGATCCTCCACAGGTGCAGATCGTGGGGTATGATAACAACTGGTACAAGGGTCGGACAAGTGCGATTTTGACTTGTCAGGCTAATGGAAACCCTCCCCCCACCACTGTCACCTGGAGAACGTGAGTACTTCCTTTACCATTCAGTCTACGTTCGTTTAAGTCCCACCCATGGAACACCCACAAGTCCATTCACTGACTGATGGTGTATTTTATATAAGATCTACTTTGATTGGCTGGCTTTGACATGTATCTTTAACACTATGAGAGGAATTGTGAACTCTTCCAGAAATGTTGTTCTAATATTGTATTGATGTTGTTCTTTAGTTTGTCTGGCCTGATGCCTGAAACGGTACAGGTGCAGGACAATCGGCTTGCTGTGCAGAAAGTGGATGACAGCATCAACACCACCTTCATCTGTGAGGTCAGGAACAGTCTGGGATCCGGCAGAGACCAGGTCACTGTCTTTGTGAGGGGTGAGTCTGTCTGTACCAGATTCGGCATTTGGTAGTTTACTTTAGTAGTTAGTCGGCACATAGACTTGTACTGTCTTGAGTGTGAGGTGACAAGGGGCTCTAGCTGTAAAAATTAGCTGCTAGATTTAAAGTTCCAACATAAGGCAGTTTGTTCACACTTTTCTGTATTTGTCGTTCGTCACAGTTTTCTCAAGATCACTCCTCCCAGCATGCATTGTCCTGTCTCCCTCTTGTTTCTCTTGTCTGTGTGCTGGTTCTTTTGGATCTGAAGGAACATGTCTTAAACTGTAATGCGGGTTCCCATAGAAATCCAATGGGAGTTTTCCTGAGGAGAGGAGCGTGTCTGTGATGGCAGGTGTGGCTGTGCTTGATTGGGATGTGTGCAGCTGTGATTGTTGAGCCATGTTAATTTGTACAGCTCCTAGTTTTAGTCATTTTTTGTCTTTATCAACTGTTTACAGTGCGGTGCATATTCTGACTAGCACACAACTTCAGTTCCCTATAGCGCTTGTTTGTAAAGTGGCAATATTACGCCTGGAATATATTACGATTGGATTGGAATATAATTCTATCCATATTTTTCGTATGAAACATAGAGCATTGATAAGATCTTACAGCGTTTATGTATCTTGTCATATTTTCATCAGCGAAGCATGTGAGTTAAAAATCTTTTTTATCTAGACTGCTTTATCGTTAAGGAAATCAAAATGTCAATGAGCATGTCAGTTATTTTGTTGATGAGATTAGCAATGGTGTTGATGTGGAGTTGATTTGTGGCCTCTGAACAAATTTCTGACCCTGAATTCCTTTCAGACTGTGAATAGGGTCCTCTTGCATGTCCAGACTGAGTGCTATGCGAATGACTGTGATGGGATGGGTCCATCTCTTGGCTTTTTCTGGCCCATTCTAATGTCCCATAACAGGTTGTTGGAATACAGTATACACATGGCTGACTGCAGAGAGACTGAACTCCGAAGACAGAGTTATAGCTTTTAGGTAAAGGGGGGAACTGTTTTTATCACTATTTAAACTCTCTCTCTGTCTCTTTAGCATATACATGTCCTTGGAGGTCTGTGTTGCCTAAAGACAGTTCAAATATTCTCCTATGTATTAAACATTAAACTGACAATGTCTTAGTTTTGGCCTCTTGGTTTCTAATTCATCCAATATTCTAACTGAGCGAAAACAGGCAGGAAGAGAGAAGCAAGTAAAGAGGGTGGAGCGGATAAATGCTGGGGGTATTTAACCCCCCCAGGAACCTGCGGTTTTCCCTCGTCTGTCCCCTCACACGTGCATCCTCCCGCTTTTCTCTCCTCTTCCGCTCGCATTACTTTCATCATTCGCCTGAGCTAATCACTTCTGTGCCTTCCAATCAGGGTCCAAAATTAACTTCATTCCACACTTGCCAATACAGAGTGAATTGGAAAATTTACCAGCCATAAAATCATTCATGAAGCTGTATTTTGCATCGTTTGTTTGTTTTAAATGTAGTTGTTGTTAGGACTGTAGAGATTATTTGTTGTTTAAAACGGTCCCATATTCGATCACTGTAACATTTGCGAGATTATACATTAAATGAGCCGGCGAAACTGCACCTGTCGCAAAAGCATGGGGAGCAAAATTGCATTTTTGTTTCTCATTTACTTGCTTTGTTAGCTTAATGTGAGGAATTACCACTGGCAGGTAGTTACGTGTTATGTGCTCGCTAAAGCCAATTTTTACTCACATTTGGCGACTGCTGAGTGTTGATTTTGTACTCTATCCCTCCATACCTCTCAGTCCATCTCCCCCTGGATAAAGCCTCCATGAGAATAAGTCAATCCCTGCTGTTTCAGCTGCTGGCCTCTTATCCTGATCTCCTTTGTCAAAGCAGGAGCGGCAATCTTACAGCCGGAGAGATGAGAACATGCTAATCAGCCCCATAATGCCAAGCTGCGCTGTGCCTCACGTTTATGCGAACAGGTGCTAAAAATGTGTTTGGTGGAAGTGTTGTCTTTCTGTGATGTGCGGGTTCTGTGAGTTCAGGTGTGCTCCTCTTGTTAGCAGCGTTAAGGCTGTAGGTTCGATTCCCAGGGAACACATATACTGATCAAATGTCTAACTGGAATGCACTGTAAGACACTTTTGAATAAAAGCATCTGCCAAATGCATAAATGTAATGTGTAGCTGTGGAGCGAGATATTCTGAGGAGTGTCGCGTGAAGTGTTGGGTTAGCTTTAAACTGTTGGTTAAATGTGAAGTGGTGTCATTTAAGTGCAGCCCTGTTGACAACCGTGAAATGGCCACCACTTTTTCGGTCGCACGACCGACTTTGCCCCCCCGGCAACCATCTCCATGGTGACTGAGGTAGGCCTGCACAGATCTTGTCTCAGTGTTTCTCCTGGAAGTGAGAGAGCGGGACAGTTATACCTTCGAGCATGTTTTTCTTTTTTTCGACTCCGCCGCTGCTTGTGGGGAGGAACCTCAGCCAGAGCCGAGTACTCAACCACGGTTCCAAATCACTCCTCAACACATGTTGCTCTCAGGCAAGCCAGCCTAACCTAGATTCAACCCCCCACCTTTCTCTATCTCTCTCTCTCTCCTCCCTTAATCAGTTTCAACTCTATGACTGAAAAAACAAAGAAAAGAGAGGATGTGAGGCATTGAATTGATTTTCTTGTTTTTATTTTGCATTTTCCAAATGCAAAAGAAAGGAATAAATGAAGTCTCACTACTTCATTTATTTACTTAGTAACTCACTTAGTAACTCACTCACAAAAACTCACTGTTTTGCACTACTAATATTTTATAAACAAGAACTACTTTTATGAAAAGAATAGTCCACCATAAAAGTGACCTCATTATATTTTAAACCTGTATGATTTGTACTGGTACAAGGAGGCTTTTGAGTTTCAAAAAGGATGCCAGAGATATTAGCCTATTTGACTCATGCTGTATTTATAAGTCTTATTTGTACATTTGTAAGAAGCGATACTATCCTCAAAGGAAGCTATAGTTGACCAAACCTGAATAAAACATGACTTGCATGGGCGAGCACTTACATTTAATTACAAAAATGTGAAAATCTAGTCCTAACTGTAAGTGCCTCAGTGGAGAGTTATGCTTTAAATCTGTTGCAAATTGGACAGTAATCAAATCATGCAAATCAGTAGGGGTTTTGTGTGTGAGTGTGAGACCGCTATATGATCACACTGTCATGTATAATTCAGAGGACTGGAGCAGGCAGTAAGACATTTGCTCAGAAAGATCAGAACGACATACACCCTCTGTCCGAAAGAGTGGGAGGTGGAGGCGTGTGCATGTAGGAGAGGCGCACACAGTGGGTGGCTAATCGGAACACAGCGACTGAGGCAGTGAGACATGATCGTATCCTGTCTCACGTTAAGTGTGTATCTGTGGAAGGAAAATTCTGATGACGGTGGCTGAATAATTAAAGAGTTTCGATTAGAATCAGGGATGTCGCATTTGTATTGGACGAGGGGTGGCATTTGGTTGTGTGTGTTTTCCGGGTGTGTGTTATCTCATGCACTGCTCTCTTTCAGCAGTGCTGGTCACGTCTTTACTAATTTAATCTCTTACAAACATACACACACACACACACACACAGACACACTCGTTTGACAGTGGGGCAAAGCTGTTTGGTGTTGTGAATTTTGTAGCTTCAAGGCCAATACGTCTGTCTGCTGTCTAACTCTGTCAATCCAAGCCTCCTCTCATCTGTCTGTCTGTCTATCCATTTATCTGTCAGCCAGCCAGCCATCCGTCCATCCATTAGTCCATCATCCTTTTTGTCTCTTGTGTGTTGATGTAGCATGTTGCTGCTGTGTTTCCCTCTTTATTGTGCAGTTTTAAGTGTGAATGTTGCAAACTGGCCTTATGGAAAGCACTACCCTTAAGGAATAGGACATAAATGTCACCCTCCCACATGCACTTGCATGCTTCGGTACACACACAAACATTGTGTTTGCACAGCCACTGCAGTGGAATGTAAGGAACTGGAAATAATATTGTATTTCCTTCTGTTTCCTAAAGGAATACTTCACCCAAAAGTAAAAAAAAATCATTTTCACCTATTGTTCCGCACCTTTTTAATCATGTATTGTTTCTATTACTGTAAAATACAAATGGAAATGTTAGCCAGTATATTTGAGCACTTAAAGTTAATTGTCATTTATAATGCATATGCATCATAAAACAAATTTACTATATTGCTATATAAATACTTACTGTTATGATGTTTTGTTGCAATATGGCATACAGAAAACTCATCAACCTTTATTGTAGCATCTTCTTTTGTTTCACAGAGAAAACCAATAATTCAGGGTTGGAACCACATAGGGCTGGGCGATAAAACGATAACAATATGTATCGCGATAGACACGTGATCGATATCAATAAAAAATGTGTTCGATAAAAGTTCGATATTTTTTATTCTTCATTGGAAGAAAACAGAGGTTGTGAAGCAAGTTTGGTTGCATTAACAAAGGCACTCGCTTTCTGGTAACCTAGCAATGTAGGGAGTGACACGCTAACAGCCAATCATGTAAAAGTATCATCAAGTATATCGTTGTCTCGTGCTGGTCTGCTGGATTCATCTTCATAAGCAGAAAATGAGTGCCGCAGCGAGCGAGGAAATTGAAAATAAAAGAGGAAAAGTCAGCTCGCCAGTATGGCAGTTTTTTGGATATTTTAAGTCTGACCGTAGTCAGACCAATGTCGTCTGCAAATTATGCAAGACCGTCGTCCCCGCCAAGACTGGTAA
>JAZGTJ010016127.1:0-12905 GCA_036877575.1 Botia almorhae | reverse complement strand
TTGATCACTATACATTGAGTATGTGCAATCCCTGGGATCGAACCCATGACCTTGGCGTTGTTAACGCCATGCTCTAACCACTGAGCTACAGGAAAGCTATTTTGGTGTTAGGTTGATACAATTAATATAATTTAAACATGGAAATCATTAAACAATTAAATGATAAAGCAGCTGCTTTATAATTCAGACAAAGCTGCGTGTTTTAGTTATTGCTGTCACTTATAATCACCTCGCCAGCCCATCCCAGATAGATTCTCACTGACACACAGATGGATGGGTCAGAAAGTAGGTAAGTATACAGGGCTCTTGTACGTGCTAATTGGAGTATGAGTAACGCAGTAGTCGGGGGGAGAGGTTTGGGCCAGTAGATGAATTAGGAAAGTCAATTTGTCCTGACAGGTGCAGGTGAACCCCAGCTGTGCCAAGCAGGCTGGTGGAGTCGGGTTCGAGGGGAGAGCAGCCGTACCTCTCCTGCTGTTAATCAATGTCTAGTTACAACTGCAGTGAGACTGCACAAACCTCACACTGCTCGCACACCACTCGTGTCAATGCAATGAGGCCAGCCAGACTCGAAGTCAAGAAACGCCCCTCGTTGCTCTGCAGAGACCCCAGTCTCAAATGCATTGGTGTTTTGTTGCATCAGTCACCTTGTGGATAAAAACTTTAGCTGTGATGTCCACTCATGTATGTGTGTTCTTCTGATCAGACCTGGTTGAGGAGCTACATTAAGCTGTTCCAGACTCCATGTCAGCGCTGTGGCAAGTACCTGCAGGAGGGTCTTCCTCCAACATGGAGGGACTTCCGAACTCTGGAGGCCTTCCACGACACCTGCAGACAATGACGCTTCCTCCAGATCACACAGTGTTCCAGGCTTGGCTTGGCTTGGAAAACTAGAGTATCCTGTCTCCAGTGCTATGCCTTTCCAGCTGTCTGTGATATGAAGAGTTTAGAGATGAACACAGCCTTGCCTCACTTTCTTTTAGATGAACATTGTTCTCCAGCTAGATATCACCATGCTAGATTATTTACTCATGTTAATGAAGAAAATTTGAATAATGATGTTTTGTAATGAGGATGTTTCATAATTGTCTTATTTAGCACAAGAACGTTAATCTTGTGTTTTAGGTGGGCTGTCTCTTATCTCTAATTGAAAACCATTTGTCCATTTTTGATCTATAAATAAACATCATGTGCTTTTGTTTTTTGTCATCTCATGGCTTTGTAAAGAAATGTTTATAACAGATTTGATTAGTTCATTACAATAGGTAATATCAGTGTTGTTTCTTGTTTACACTTTTAACGTGAAATATGCACACAGGAAGTGAAGTAACAGAGCAGAAGTGTGACCTTACAGAAAGCAATAGGTGTAATCATTCTGGGCTTGTTTATATTTGTTTGTGCCGGGTTTTTTTATATTGGAGGGTTCTGGAAGTAACAAGACCTACCTTAAGCGCACAGCTTAGATCTTTTTTTAATATTTTTTGTTTTTTAACTAGTTCTATATCTTGTCGGAAGCCCCCAAAATATGGTTCCAAGTCAATTATTTTTTAAATAGTCTAAATTCAAGTCCTGATTCTCGTGTAAAGTTCTGAAGTGTCAGACCTGCCGACCCTCTGTCTTTTTCTGTTGGTCTCTCTGTCTCTTTATCTCTCTCTCCTACTGGAAGTGCGACTCAAGGGCTAATTCATACACCTGTTCTACAGTTAGCATAGCATCTGTTCCTCTGAACATTTGCTGAGCTTCGCTCTTTCTTACATTAGCAGGTTTCGTAAGCTGACATGCTCGATTCTTGTGTTTTGTTTTGGATTTGAGCTTTATATCTTCTGAACCCTTACAGAAAGAACCGTTGGTGATAGTATCAGATGGTCTGTTGATACATTGATGATATTAGTAAATCACTCAGGTCACTCCGATGGCAGTATAATATAATAAGTGTAAAATAATTATCTGCCAAATTGTTGAATTTATTAATATTTACAGTTATAATCAAGTTGGATTTCATGAAGTAATTAAGTCTAGCCTCCACTCTGAGGACTGCCCTACTTACCAAACTGAAATAGCACCTCTGTTATATGTTAATTTTGTCATGCTGTCACTTGCTGCATATAACGGCGCATGTTTCAGCCTGACCTCCTCGGGTGTTGAATCGTATGTTTGTGTCTTGTGCTTTATAATTGCGCCGTGTGTGTGAAGTTTCTCACGGCGTCCTGCAGTTCACCCCTCCTCAGCTCGTGGCCTCATTAACAGTTCCTCCTCCCCTCTTCCCACACGCTCCCTCATGAACACATAATTACCGCCCGTGACCCGTGCTGATGATTGATTTCTGCACCAGGTGCCCTGCGTATTCCCTGTCCTTATCTCAGTGTCAATTTGCCAAGTGCTTTTTATGCATAAGGGAGTTTCATGTTCCTGTGTGCTGTGCGGATCTGAAGAATCTGATTCTGTCTTCATTTCAATGTCACTGGATTAACTTGTTAGATGATGTGATTTTTTTTGCATTAAAATACAAGCTATCCTGTCCTGTAAATCCGATCTAACTATAAGTGTAAAATCTGTAGGCTGATTATTCACCTCACATAAAAATATAAACATTGCGGCTTGCGTGTTTTTATGCAAATATTTTAGTTTGAGCATCCCAACCAGCTGCACTTTAAACTGTAAGAGGACTGTTTACTATGTGCGAAAAATATGAATACAGGGTCTGACTTGTCTTTTAACAGGAATGCTAGCCGACTGCTCTCTCCAGTTATATTAGAAGTCACTGGGTAAAACCGAATTGGGTTTTGAAGCCTTCACACTGGAACTGAATGCACAACACCACAATAAAAGAAGTCACACACTTTTAACTCTGACAGGACTGTTTTCTATGTGCAAAAATGTTAATTGAGGGTCTGAGAGGAATACAGGAACGCAAACAGATTGGTCCCCCCCTTTTATTAGAAGTACTTGTCTTGAGTTTGACTTGAGTTTCAACGCCTTCACACTGAAACTGAATTCACTTCGGTTTGTGCTTTTCATCAATAGCCTCGTTCCCTGGCTGTCCTTTGTGTCTGGGTGTAGTCATGATTCACACAAGTCTTGCACATCTTATGTTAATAATAATGTGTTGTCATCTGTTTTCATAGACCTAACAGGTGGTGCAGATGATCCAATTAGAATTGTCTTATGGTCACATTTGCTCACCCAAGATAAAGGCCTTCAAATGGCGTGAATTTTATTGACGGGCGTCCGCACGTCTCCGTGCTGATGAGTGCAGGGGTGGCGGGAGGCAGAGAAGGTCTATGTTGGGAGGTTGTCCTGGGAGACAGATGGTGACGAGATCCACTTGATGCCAAGATTGTTCTGGAAGATCTCCACGCTAACAGTCCCGGCTTATGTAGGAGGTGTGTACATCGGCACCATGTTCAGGCACCGGCCACATCCACGATCCATCTGTTTCCTGCTTGTCTTGTCTACATTATGCTCTGTGGGTTTATAGCACCCCAGCTAATAACTGTAGGTTGTAAGAATGTTTCCCTAACATTTCCATTAAGTAAAAAAAACATTGTTTGTTTCTAGGAACATTCAAAACGTCCAGCGTTTCAGATACTGTTTAACATTATTGCTTAGTTGTAAGAACTTTATGCAAACATTTTTTTTATTCTGTAACTTTTTTAAAACATTACACTAACAACTTAAGAATATAATTTTTGATACATATATTAAAAACACATTCTACCAATGATACTGTAATAAGTGTTTTGTTAACTTTTGGAGGATGTTAGCCAGCATTTTAAAAACGTTCCCTGTTAGCTGAGGCACACCGAAAAACTGCAACTGTTGCACTTACCATCACGTCAACATCCATTTCTCTGCAGTAAACATGGGGTTAGTTTTTGTTTCAGCGTGTATCCAAAATCACATCTGTTACTGTTTCGTTTAAACTGGTCATTGTAACGTCTCTTCACGCTGATGTGTCATGGATCTGAGCTGGGAGGATGAGATTCGCGCTGCGGTCTGAAATTTTGGAGCTCACCCTCTTGGCATGTCGAATCGTCGCCCACTAGAACTGGTGACAAGACCTGCTCTGCTTCAGATGCTTGAAAACTTTAGCACTTATCCAGACAGAATTTTTAACAGCTAGCACAGATGGCGAGAAGTTTCTCATGAACTAAAGCTGAACATGCTCAGAGTCCAGGAACTGAGTGCCAGCATTAGTCATGGTTTGAGTAAAATGTTATATATGACAAAATGTAATACATGATTGGCTTTACAGTGCATTATGTAAAAGTATGCAAATATTGTCATTTAAACTTGAGAGAAGATTTTGCCTCTATGAAGTTAAAGGCAAAGTAATGTATGATTTGTTTTGAATATAGTTTAGTTTTGGTTCGCTTGATTTGGGGTAAACTATTTGTACACACAGCTGGTATTCCCCAACACTCCTAAAAATAAATGTGCTACCAAAAGTTCTTAAGGGTGATGGCACAGAAGAACCTTTTTCTCATTTAGTCAAAGGTTCTTAAAATAACCATTTCTTTCTCACATTTCCAAAGGACCTTTTGTAAATCTGAAAGGTTCTGCGGCTGTTCAAGTTCTTTATGGAACCCTACAAGTAGTTCTTTTGTGGCATTTTTTAGCATCTGTATTTTTAAGAGTGAACCATGGATGTTTAACTGTAACAATTAAAGCACAACATTCTGGTGCGTGTGCTGTCAATACAATACAGCTCATCTTTCAGCACCACATAAGCGCTCTGATTATTCTCATTCCAATATTTTTCATTCCATTTTTATCTTTTTGTCATCGTAAATTCGGAATCATTTGTGCATCAATTAAAATACCCCTTCAAGCAAGAGTTTACTGAAAAGCAACAAAGTGAGTCTAAGCCCGGATTTCTCACATCACAGCTGCCGCGGTACTCGACGGTTCTGTGTGCTGGACACTTACAGGAAACATTGATTGGCTGATTAAGCACAAATTGATTAGCAGGGTCTCATTAGCATCCCATTAGTAATGACCTATAGCTTCTGACATACAGTACCACACTATCCCCAATAAATGAACAAGCACAACAATTCAGCCACAGACAGAAAATCTGTGAACTCTAGTCTGGCGGCCAGAGATCGATTGAATTCACATTATCACCCAGTGGACATAAAGCAACTCTCCAATGTTGTATTGTGGGCACAAACCCTATTTTAATATTTGCATTTATTTACATTAACAATCAGACGGCTAACCTCTGTGCCCTTGAATCACTCTGAAGTCCAAACGTCACGCGCAGCTACAGTTTTAATATAACAAATATTAAACAATCAACAAGAGAGAGGAAGAGAGAGGAAGAGAGGAAGAGAGAGATGAAGAGAGGAAGAAAGAGGAAGAGAGATGAAGAGAGGAAGAGAGAGATGAAGAGAGAGATGAAGAGAGGAAGAGAGAGAGAGGGGAGTTGTTTGTTTTTGGGCAGAAGGGCGAGGGCATCAGGACTTTAATTTGAATATATTAAATAAAAACGCACTCAGATGATGAAGGCAGGGCTGATATTTTCTTCAGTTTTAATATGTGAAGGGTCAAAGGGTCACTCACTGTTTAATTGCTACTGTTGTTATAATCTGTGATCATTTTAAAGCTCCATCAAACCACGAACAATCATACACCACAGAAATATGGCCTGAGAGAGGCAGTTTCATTTCCTGTGTTCATTCTTTGATATTCTCATTTTTTAAGACCAAAGTGTAGCTACATTTAACCCTGACAGACGTTGATCGATTCCGGGCAAAACATTAATCCGTGTTTTAAAAAATGATGTGACCCGCTCCATTTCCACACAGCCCTCGTACCTGAACGCGCACTTCCTTGGACAGGAGAAAAAGAAACAAGGTAAGAAGGTAAGAAAACAGGTAAGAAACGAGAGCTAATGCGTGTTCTGACAGCCGGCAGAGGAAAGGCGAGGAATTAATCTAGGAGGGAGATAGCAAATAAAATCAAGCCGACGGTGAGCGCTCGCTGGCGGGCGAGTGTTTCCTCACGCCCGCTTTCCTCTGAACAACCGAAAGAAATTGCACAGCGCTGTTGAAAGTAATCATACAGTCACATCTCATAAGCGAGTAATCTGTATCCTTTAAACCTGCCTGACTGTCAGGAAAACGAGAATTTGGGGAGTCTATGGTTTACTTTTAATAAGAGTCAGACTGAAGAAACGACAGCTACGACCCTCCACCTGCTCTGTTATGACAACCGGTTACTGTGTGCGTCTCTTTTCGCCGCTGTTTGTCAAACGATTCGTGCATTGATGTTATGCAAATGTGCGGAAAATTGCGCACGATCTTCTTGCTATATTAATAATAATAATATTTTATATATTAATAACTGTGAGCATTTAGAAACCTCATTTAACCAGCAATGATAATGCACAATTATTTATTCACCTCACCCTCGTGACTGATCCCTCAGTTCGTAAAAACAAGCAATGGAAAACTATGGGGCATCCCAGCTAACAGACATATGTTCTTTAAAAGTTATCAAAACGTTCCTGGAGTAACATTAGTAGACCGTTTTTCTGACGTTATAAATCATACATCAAAAACGTTGTTCTTAAGTTGTTAGGGAATCGTTTTAAAAACTTTTGAAAAACATTCATACAACCAAGCAGTAACGTTAATACAATGTTTAAAAAAACAATGGCATGTTACTGATGTAAACGTTGGGGAAACCTATAATTGTTAGCTAGGAAGGGATTCCAAAGAGTTTAAAAGCAGAAATGTAAAAAAAAATTGTTGAATCACATGTTTTTTGGTGCAGAAAATTCATTGGAAGGTTCAAAATCTTCCATATAAACTTTATGATTATAAACACACTTGGCTGTCGGTATAGACCAGTATAGTTATATCTGTCGGTATAGACCAGTATAGTTATATCAATTAAAAATCTCTGAAGCCGTTCTGAGATGCTGAGATGTACTTTCAGTGATCCAAGCTCTTAATCAGAAGATAAGACAGAACAAATACATCATATTAAAACTCTCAGGAACCTATTGTTAGTTTAGAATCAGCTCAAACTGTGTCGCTCCACCAAACTGCTGCATCATGCATTATCTCATGAATATCTCTGCAGAACCCTGTTCTCTACTGAATACTGAACACTGAGCAGGAATGAAAGCAGCCTGCAGAGATGCTGTTTAAATGAGGGGGGCGTCGTTACTAATTCTTTTTGATAGAAAATGTATTTGAATATCTTTCATGCTGTCCCACTCCGACCCCACTCCGACCCCACACCTTTATCTTATTATTAAATTATTTCATCTTAACGTTGTCGTCGTTGGGTTTGTTTTGCGGTATAAAAAGAATTTGCGCAAAACAATCATTTGCCAAAAAATACATTTTGGCCTCGTGTACGTCGCTTTAGAAATATCGTTTGAAAATATCGTCTGAAAGCTCTCGCCCACGTCGTCTCCGACTGCGTCTTTAAACTTTAGGAGACGGGAATGAGGGATTGTGGGTGTTTGGATTGAATCGCTTCTCATGTGTCTTTTCTTGTCTGTTTTTGGACATGTTTTTTTTGCAATTAACTCCTAAATGATGCCAACAGTGAAACATTAGGTTCTCTTTAACTCTACGAGAGATTAACCACATGAATGATGGGGGAGAACAGAGTTGTAACACAGTCGTGGTTTTTCACTCATGTATTCGGGAAACGTTTCGTTTTTTGGATTGAACATTCTTGTCATCTTGGCAGTCATTGTTCCTGTCAATTCATCTGAACTGATTCAGATACAGTAAGTACAGGATTTGTGCTGTATAATGCTGTGTCATGAAAACAATCACACTGTTCGATTTGCAGATGCAGAATTTATCAGGAGTTCAGAAAAGTGCAGAAAACGACATATAAACAAAACTTTTGAGGAAGAGATGTACCATTTTAATTGACGTCAGATTTAATTTATTCACCCTAAATAATTTACAAGAACTTTGATTTTAAAACTCAGATCTTTTTAAAAAAAGACTTTTTCTTCAATATCTGTCAATCGTCGTCATTATTTGTGTAGGAAGATGCAGAATTACGTAAATCATCCAGGTGAACATGTTCATTATACAATACATGGGAAAACAAACGATTTCTGGGTTGCCTGGAACTATATCTCGAGCTTCTTTTTTGGAGAGCTCATGATTACCATCAGCTGGTAACAGTTGTACCAGCACCTGCTCTGTGTGGTGCTCTTTAAATGAGCTGCTCTGTGGATCTCCGCTGCCCATCAGACATTCAGTGTCTTTTCCAGAGTTACGAATGCTGCTGCTCTGCCTATCAAACCATGTTTAATCTCTCTGTAAGAACACGGCCTTTCATCTCTTCAGTTCTCATTGAGGAGCATCACCTCAGGGTCATTCCTCAAGGTTGAAGAGCTTGTGCTGCTTGATGCACACCTTCCTTAGGCGTTGTGTAGCACAAGGACAAAATAACAGGTGAATGTTGCTGCTCTGTGATGAGAGTTAAGGTCATTGTGGTGCATTGCAGCAATGTGCATTAAAACATTTCAGTTGCAATTTTAAATGCACGTTTGCCATCTTTCCTGGGGCAGGTGGATGGATTTAGTATCATAAATGCACTGGACCCAGCTAACATTCTCAGAACACTGGCTAATTGTTTTTTTAACGTTATCAAAAGCATTCTTGCAGTACCGTTAGTAGAACGTTCTATATCATGTATATCAAAGCGTTATTTTGAGTTGTTAGTAAAACATTTAAAAAAGTGTTTGAATAAGGTTGATTCAACGCTTCCAATGTTTTGAAGGTTCCTAAAACATTCTAAATAAAACTTAAGCTTTAAGGAACCGTTCTTACACCCTAAATTTGTGATCTGGGTTGCTAAGAACAGTATTGGTCATAAATGCATTGGAATGTGTGTGCATTCTCTCCAGAATCTCTATAGAAAGAGCCACCGTGGAGAGACAGAGAGCTCTTCATTTTCATCAGCACGCTGTCTCTTCAATAATGCATTGATCTCTGGGCCGCCTGTTAATTCCCCTGTTATCAGCATGTGTAAAGTGGCCGTGGCAGTGTTTGATGGATGAGAGATTCAGGCCAGCTGTCTGTTTGCGCTGACAGACATTTCCCACTGCAGTAAAAGCACAGGAAACCTTTGAGCCCCAGCGACTATCTGACAGTGTCTGATTAAACAACCAGCAGATCTTTTCAAACACATTACAGATTATGTTCAGTTATAACAGTTAAACTGTTCAGGACTTGACATGTCAGATTCTGCTCAGCAGGTGCAAGATTTAATAGTGAACTTTATAAAGTTGTATGTAAGTGGAGCTGTGCAGTTTCGCTTTATTTGACTAAAAGGTTCTTTGGAGAACCAAACAGGTTCTTCTATGGCATTGCTGTGAAGAGTGTATTCTGTTCTTTGATGTCCAGAGAAGAGACAAAAACAGTGTCACGGTTCAAACACAAACACACAATTTATTACTGCCCATTGCAACTGTTAATAACTGGATAACACGAGTCACAAACCCGGAAGACAACGTTTTTGCAGAGGAACTGATTTAGAACTGATGTCACAACCTCTTTTACAATCCAGCGTTTACTATTACGTCACAGTCCCGTTTAACGTGAATGAGCACGATGTTGATGACGTCACTGTTTAAACTGCGCGACAGAGCGCCCGGAGGTGGAGGAGGTGTGACCTCTGCTGGCCGGAGAGTGAAATGACATCGGAGTTAAACAACTATAACGTCACATTTAGAGAATAAATATTATTGATATTATTTTTTTGATATAAGTTTGTACGTTTTTGTATTTAGCATGACAAAGAAACGTCATTTTATATTGCGCTCTAATCTATTCCAGTACATTACATGAATGAATGGCGTCTATAAGGTTCAATGTATCAATTTTACCGCATGAGGGCGACATCACTGCAGAAATCACATCCTCACTCATCCCCTACATCAGCTGCTGGCCCGTGTGTGTGTGTGTGTGTGTTTGTTTTTCTACCACTGTGGGGACCACATGTCCCCACGAGGATGGTACAATTCACACACACCTACATTGTGGGGACAAGCCAGCGGTCCCCATGAAAAAACTGATTATGATTATTTATTTATGATTATTGTATTAAATGTAAACAAGCAGAAAGGTTTCTGTGTTGGGTTTAGGGTGAGGGGATAGAACATACAGTTTAAGTTGTACAGTATAAAAGTCATTATGTCTATGGAAAGTTCCCATAAGACATAGAAACAAGTGTGTGTGTGTGTGTGTGTGGATGGAGGAGACGGAGCTAAACGCGCGCACACACGCACACTTACACACACACACACACACACAATGAATCACACACACACACACTGAATCACACACACAGAGAGACACACAGAGCAGCGGCGCACCGACCGCTCTGTCTCCAGAAGATGCTGAAATAACGGCGAGCAGCGAGCATCTTTCTCCCGTGTATCGTCAGCGGCTCTCTCACTGTCTCCAACATGTCTGGAAAAATAGACAGTAAACAGGGTGAGACTTTATTTTGATCCACATTTATTCACAATCCGAGGATGAACTTTGGTTAGCCGTTAGCATTAGCCTCAGACAGGAGGTTCAAGGCCACGGGCGGAATCAAAGCGTCTCATTTTCGTCTTATTTGAACAACTAAACCCGACATACAGAAGGTGTAGAGTGTGTATTGTGATGATCACATGTGTTTAGAAGGGGGTCTGGTGGTGATTTGAGCATGTTTTGGGGGCAGACAGCTGTGACTGGGTGTGGACGGATCTGGTAGCGATGTTTACACTTCAGCTGAATGACACTTCTCTGTGTCCAGCCGTACTGATGGCTTTGCTCTTTATTAGTTTGTGTATATTTGTGTCTATATACAGTTTGTGTTGCTGTTCTTTGTGTTGTCTCTCTGAAAGTGTTGTGTGATGTCGTGTGTCAAACGGATTAGACGTCTGTGTGTTTGATTATCATGTTACATTATTTATTTGTCTAAATGCAGATGTACTGTTTCAAATGGTCTTGCTGGTTATATAGTTTTTCCGCGCAGGTACAAAACTAAAACCAATGAGATAGATAGATGAGTATAGGTGATGTTAGTAGTATAGATAATACTATAGATTATATACAGTTATATATATATAATTTAAAATATGTTTGAATCATACAGCACAAGCTTAACATTTAGTCTGATTACATTTAGTGACTCATCTGTTTTTTATAAACAGATGAATGTATCTGTAAACTACACTGAGGTTTTAACCAGAGTCAGTTTCTAAACTGAAGGGGTTTCATTCGGAGAATCTCTAATGGTTTGTGGATACGCGGTTTGTCATGTATTAATTCAGTTCAGCACTTCATCTCGAAGTGGCTCTTTATTTTACTTACTGGTTTCCAGTGTGTCATTCTGTGGGACACATTAGGCTGCATCTCTAACTGTTTACTGAGCTGGTTTTAACTGGTAGACAGGTTTGTGTTAAGCATCATTTGTTTCACAGCTTTTATTGATTGAAACGAAATAAATGAAGTTTTGACCGCCTGAACAAAGATATTTACAAGATGTTTCACAAGGAAAAATGCAGAACTGCTTGTTCATTGACCTTGTTTTCCCATTTAAGTTTAAAACTGTTCGCTGAGAACCGCAATGGTGCATGAATGCATTTTATTGAGTGTTAAGTTCCAAGCAAATCAGCAGTACTGATTAAGCAGTACTAAGCAGGCATGAAATGTGTTCCGCCGGCTCAACCGGTAGAGCAATGTGTTAGCAGCGCAAAGGTTCTGGGTTCGATTCCCAGGGAACACACATATACAGTCATGCATTATTCTACCCATATAAACAGATAGGACTGCATGACTGTACAGCTTTCAACAACAACACACCACATCTGCTGGTAGTTCACATGCCGCAGTTCTTGAAGGAGGAACTTTGAGGTTAAGACATGACCCGGTACAGGAAGGTCCTTAAAAGTACAGCAATGAGAAACAGTTCAGAGGTTATGATCGACTGCTTCATCAGTTTCAGACGAGGAAATAAAAAGAGGATATAAAAGAGTGTACAGCACTTCCTACTGCACGAGGAGCGAGAAGCAAACACATCACATTGGCTTTCCAGACTGTAGACTTTTCTGAGATAAATGTTCAGGAAGTCGACTCGCGTGAACAGTTTAACCTGTTCACATTAATAGTCAGACCAGCCAGCAGTGATAAGACAGATCAGAGCTGCATTGTCCTGGACTTTCCAGTCCTGCATATATTAAACACACAGGTTATGTTAACCCTGCTGTGTTTCTATACACTGATCCAGGTTATTCTGCTGTTTTTAGTGGATGCTTGTGCTCAAATTGTTGATTTAAAACAAACATTGAAACCAGTCTCACCAGTGCACAAAGAAACGTGTTTGTTTTCATAATGTTTTATTAAAATCTGATCACTTTCTCTGCCTCTGAAGTGAGTTTTGTGCTGATGTTTGTCCATCAGTATTTCAGAGTACACCTAAACATTCAAAAAACGACCTTTTATAGCAGATACACCTATTTAAAAGTCTTCTGGAAAAATTAATCACTCATCATTCACAAAAGTGTAACCAATTTTTGTCCAGTCAAATGTTCTTTGGAATAATAACATCTCTCGCTGTCCTGGAATCTCCAGCAGTCGAGTGGAAAACTGGAAAACTGTGGTTCATAAATGAAAGTCTACCAGCAGGAATGGATTTTTTAATACCGCCTCTATTCTTGTTTAAAAATGAATTTTGTCAACAAAAGAATCTGATATGTGGTCGACTTTCATATGGCTTCTATTGACATAAGAGCTAATCCACTCACGCCCAACCTTCAAAGCCAGCAGCCATGTCTCTCATAACTCAGAATGCGTAATACGTGCGTTTATGTTTGACTCGGCAGTTTTACTTCTCTGCTTGTGGAGGTTGAGGATTCTGTGTTGAAC
>JAZGTJ010016124.1:0-12906 GCA_036877575.1 Botia almorhae | reverse complement strand
CTAACAAACACTGTCGCCCTAACCCTGGTGGCAGGTCGCCTAAACTTGGCACACCTTCAAGACTGCTTCCTTGGAAAACAAGACAAGTGGAAAATATCCTGCACCTTCTGCAGGATCACACCATCTGGTGCTGTCGATGAGCCCTCGTTTCACTGGGGGACTGACACAGCACCCTCTGTTCTCGAACCCATCCCCCTGTTTCATAAGCAAAAACCCACCAGCTCTTCTCGCTGCTCCACAGAGAATATACATTGTGTACGTTGTGATTTTTTTTAAGCTTTGTTACGTTGATTGTTTTTTTTGTAAGTAGTGACAGTGTGAAGCTACTGAAGCTAGCAGATGTGTGCAGGCTAATATCATACGCTTTTACACTTTCAGCTATTTAATGTAACTTTAACAGAGTTTAGAGGTCGCATGTAAACTGACTCTGTGGTGGAAAGCCAGCAAATCAGCTGCGGCAATCTGGCATCTTAAGAAGTTCTGGAAAAGGGCCAGACAGGTTTAATAGTATTGCATCGTAAATTTCCAAAAAAAAGGAACAGATTTTCCACGTGCAGCTTTAGGATGCTTTGATGTAAGATGATGTCACAGCGTTTAAGCCAATCACAAAGTTCTGATGTATGTGATACAATTACTCCACGTTGTTTAGTTGTAACCCTGTGACGTGGTTTCGTAATTATCTACGCTGTGGAATAAAGTGTTTACATATGGGACAGATTACTGGGACAGTTACAGAGTCTCTTATTTAGAACTAAATAACACATCCTTTGACCAAGGGACACACATCCTCTCAAGAGCATGGAGCCCTCTCTCGCTCCGGGAAAAATGTATTTATTAAAGAATGGGTCAAAATGACCTAGAGACACACATCCTCCCGAGAGCATCCTTACTCTGAGAACAATATCCAGAGTGCTGCTTCGATCTCCTTTCTAAACGAATGTTATAATTGAGACCACATCTGGAAAGACACGCACACTCATAAACATGCACAGCACAGTTGGTGTGTGCTGATTCATTACCCACAATGCCACAGGTGTGATAAGGGTTCATTTCTGTTTGATTACTCTGTATGCTTTAGTTGACAGATACAATTGGCCAGAATATTAATAGAACACTCATAGATGTCTCGTTCAATTTTTCAACACTGGAACATCACAAAACCTTGTTTGTGCACAGAACTTTTTTTTCTTAGGCATGAATTTTAGAGAATAGGTCGAGTTTTTCATCTTTTCTTATCAAGCTCGACTCTTGATACATTTTGGTATTCAAACAAGTATTACTTTATCATTAACACGTTCTCAGTTTTGACCGGTCTATTTCTAACGGTTCCACAAAGCTAATTAAGAGCTGGTTCCCTGAGCCATTAAATGAAGCGCACAGCAGGTTTTCCTATTCTGGCACTAATGTTGCTATGATAGGAAAGCTTTATATTTAGAAAAGTGTATTTGTCTCAGCAGGCTATTAGATTAACGCGCACGCCAAACGCAGCGCGCACAAGCAAACACGTCCATGCGCGTTCTTGTGAGAGATGAGAATTTTCTTCTATCTCCCCAGGTGATACTAAACAGTAACAGGTAGACAACACCTGCTTTCTCACCCCTGTAGAGACAGACAACATCATAAAATCCTCATAAAATGAACACAATGCATAAACATCCAGCTAAATGTATAAACAAACTGAACCCTCCTCCACCTGTTTTTTAAGAACTCACTGGTGTAGGTTATTAAACTCGGTCACTTTCAGCTTATGATGAGCCGTCTCTTTCCGTGTGCATGTACGAGTGTTGCTGAATACAGACTGTGGCAATATTTTAATGTCAGCGGTTTGTCATATTTTCGGTGTGTTGTATTTAATAGTCGAAAAAATACTACAGGCAAGGTTGGGGAAACGATTTTAAGGCATCAGCCAATTTTAAACGGGTTGTCATGGATAGTTTGGGGGAAGTGACATATTAAAGTGTAGGAGTGTTCAGAGGAGCAGTCGAGTTAAGCAGTCTGTGAGATGATTTGGCATAACAACAGAAGCTCTGCATCACAAAATGGTTGTTTTGGAATAACTCTGAGAAACTAGTACGGACAAGCGTTTTGTTAAACAATAGTTTACCTCTATTGTCAGTATTGGTGTTGTCAGTAAATGTTAAGGAACGAGGCCCTGGAGCAAGAGTTATGGAGACTTGAGCATCTTCAGTGCAGCTGTGGTGCATTGTGGGTAAACCACGAACACAACAATTTATCAATGTCACAGTGAACATTTGCCAGACCTATCAGACATTTAGAGATTAATATTGTGGGAATTTGGGGTCTGGGTGGAAACAACAGGAGATTGAGGCCAGATTCAGGTTTTTCAGGATAAACTATCTTTATAGATCTATTTGAAATGAGAGCAGAGAAGGTTTGGGTCAGACAAGCATTTCAGAGTTCATCTTGAACAAATACAACATCCAAGCCGTCCTTCAACCAGGTAAAGAAAAACGACCAAAGCGCTTTTATTAATTGTTCGAGCTGTCAGTTTCATTTGCTTGTAAGGATATTGAGGACTGCTTATTGACACAAGAAGTTTATTATGGTCCTTCACAGGTGCCGAAAGAGTCTGCTAGAGTTCTTGTGAGTGTTTTGTCCTCAAAAGAGCTACTTGCATCACTACAAAAGCTGGAGAAATGGCAGAGCAGCAGGAACTGATGGGCTTCTGATTGGTTTCTATAAGGTCTTCTGGGGGACGCCTCGCTGGCAGTTTTAAATGATAGTTTGGCTGTAGGTTAAAGCTGCAGAAGAGCAGTTTAAAGCCAAACAAACTGAAAGAGGTCAGAAACTATAAGCCAGGGATCTTAATGTGTGCCTGCTGGGAAATTTGATCACATGCTAACAGTTGTGGAGCAGTCAGACTGGTTCCCTGACCGGTCCGTAGTGGTTAAAATATCCCAAATGAGAGATGTTTTGGACATCAAGGCCCAAAGTTCAGTCGGTTGGTTAATTTCTGCGGACCAGTTAAAGCTGCAATCTGTAACTTTTTTGTTTAAAAAAAACAGTTATTGAGAAAGTACACAACAGATCGGTGTTCAACACGATATCCTTTCTGTACCCCCGTAAATTCATAGTAATGATTTATAATTTGAGCTGTTGGGTCTGATTTTTCAGAAAATGTTTGTTTGGCTTCGTTTGACATTTGTTATAAAAAGTATATAAAATAACCTGCAGTATTATGTTTCAAACAGAGATGGCGGTAGAGAGGCAAAACATGCGAATTGCAGCTTTAGCATAAAATACTATATAAGACCATTAATTAATATAGAATAATTTGCATTGCAAATAGAGGCTGTATCATATGAACATCAGCTGTAATATATTTGGCAGCTGTTTTAATAAGACTCTGGGGCTAGACTTACATTTAGTGAGATCAGCAGAGCAGAAAGCAACAAAAATAGAAAGATTGTTCTTCGTAATGTTGAGATGGACCTCTCAGCAGCTCAGATGAGCAGCTGGAAATCCACTTGATTAAAAGAAATGCATTTTTATACTAAGAGGACCCGCGTGGTTCTTAATGTTGATGCATGGCTGTCTGATCTGGGATGTATTTAGCATAGCACTTAAAGCAGCGTGTACTCTCAAATGCACACGTGCAAAACACACTAACGCATCCACCCAGACATCACAGTTTCATGTCAAACGGAGACCTGTTCTAGGCTTTATCTCGCAGCGACTGCGCTTCTAATTGGGAAAAACAGCTTCAGCTCTTCAAAGGCTGCTGTTTTTCAGTGTTGACAGAATGATAAACCCTCATCAGGGTTTAAAAGAGGGTCAAGACTAGCCACGAAGGCTCTGAAGTGCTCAGAAATTCAAGGAAATCATCCAAAATGATAGCAACTCGGCTAACAGTTCTCAGAACAGTGACTAGTGTTCTTAAAGTTATTAAAAACATTTTTGCAGTTAAGTTAGTAGAATGTTGATTAACATTATATAAATCATATATATCAAAACAGTTATTCTCAAGTAGTTGGTGGAACAGTTAAAAACGTTACAGAATTAAGTTTGAATGTTCCTATAGCCAAACAATAATGGTAATGCAATGTCTAAAACTGAACATTCGTATAATGTTCAAAATAACATTTTTGTTACTTAATAGAAACGTTTAGGAAACATTCTTACAACCTAAAATTGTAAGCTGGAAAGCTGGTTTCATCTCGTTTGGCTGGAGGCTTCTGCAGAGATGTGGTAGAGTAACTCCTTACAACAGCACATCCTGTAGCTCAATTCTGCGATATATTTAGAAGTGACTGTTTGTTCATTTTTTTAAAGCCTAAGGGGCAAAGCACGGCTAGTTTTTTAATTAGCACCTGAAATCTGTAAATGTTTATACATTTACACATTTACCCGTCCCTCCTCTTTTACTAATGCCATTAATTTGCAATTTATCAAAATAGTTACAGAATATTTTTGGTGCAAGATAAACATGTGGAAATGATTCAGTATTTTGTATTTCAGGAACTGCATTTATTGCGATTAATTGTAAGACTTCCAATACAGCCACCCTTTCTTATGGCGTTGTCTTGTGTGTTTGTCTTGAAATTCACTCCATTCAGGCTGCAGTGGAACGCGCATTCAATTCATCATTGCATCAAATGCACAAACTTTACAGTAAAGTTTTCACGTGACGCTTTCACAAACACTTTACCGCGTTCATTCTGTGACTGTAATGGACATTAATGGGCCCATGGACCGGCTTTATTTTCACTGTAAATCACCTCACAGCCTTGTTATGGTTCAGTCTTCACCTGGAAACGTCCTCTCACTGGCCCTGAGCGGACGTTAAACCTCTCACCTCCAGATCACCTGCCATCTCAGACTTCTCCAATTCTGCTGCCCCCCGTCATTTCCAGCGCTGTTAGTCTTCATGGCTCATTTGAAATATTCCTGCAATGACACTGAACAGAAAATAAATACAAAAACAGTCTATTGCTGTTAATATAATTATAATCACACGATGATGTAATCTAATTATGCTTGTTAATTTTAATGAACGTTATTAAGTCATGCCTACATTTACATTTATGCGTTTGGCAGACACTTTTATCCAGCATAAGCAACATACAGTGCATTGAAGTGACAACATTTTTAACACCCGTATACCACAGGAACACCTGTTGTTTATAGTCATGGAAATAAACATGAAACAATTTACAATGTTAATTGTAAACGTGAACTTCAGTCAGCATTTGAGTTTGGTGGTTGTGTGTAACAGGTTGGCGAATACACAACTTTATTGCTTTAAAAATAAACGCAACGACGCATTTAGCAAGTTATGCTAATCTGTCAACTCCAGTTGAAGGCCAATCAGGTGAGAAGAGCTTATTGATTGGTTACATTTTGTTAGACCTCTAACATAAAACTGCTTTTTTCAGATTTCCAGAAACATCCGCAGGGTTCCCCTGGTGCGTTTGTAAACAGTAATTTCATTTACATGATCTCGCTGTGAATCCATTGAAAATGTAGCCTGTACTAAACTAAAAAGAATTAAGAGCGGCGCTATTTTTCCACGGTATGTGATTTACATGTGCTGTCAGTGTGACTGGAGATCTTCAGTCTGATGAACAGGGCTGAGGATAAGCAGTGCTTGCGTTATATTCAGAGACGCTAATGGAATATGTCTTTCTGTGGCTTGTGAAGCCGCGGCCAAGATTGATGCTCTCTGTTTAATTAACAAGAATTATTTACTGAGCGACACTCGCCGTCTGCAGAGCCACTCATGTAATGGATATATTAGCTAAAGACTCAATGGATTAGTGGCTGAGCATTTAGTGAACTGGGAGAAGTCCATCATTTGAAGAAAGTCACGTAGCGCTGTTTGCTGGCCCATCACCAGCCAGTGAAGCTGTGGTGATCTGTGTGTGTGTGCAAATGTCCCACAAGTGTAGTAATACCAGCACATTTTGACCTTGTGGGGACATTTTTAGGTTCTCGTGTGGAAGCAAGCTTATAAATCATACAGAATGATCTATTTTGTACATGCTAAAATGCAGAAAGGTTTCTGTGAGGGTTAAGTTTAGGGGGATAGAATATACAGTTTGCGCAGTATAAAAACCATTACGACTAAAGAATGTCCCCATTTAATGTGAAACCCCAACGTGTGTGTGTTTGTGTAGGTCATGTGACAATAATATCTTTTACAAGACTGATAGCAGAGACATGCCATCTGTTGTTATTTGGTTGATGCTGGCAGCACATTGTAGGAGAGTTAATTAGACCATGCCTTGTGCTTTGTGTGTATTTTTGTATGTTTCTATATGCTTCTGTGTGCCAGAGTCTCAAGCCTGGTGCATACTGTAGGATTTTGGCCACGATTGTGCAGCCAAATCGACAGTCTTTGATTGGTTAATGTGACATGCTTGCCAACAGATGAATCATTGTGAGTAATTTTAGCTTAAGAAGTTTCGTGTATTGAGGAACCAATAGGGGCATGGCATTTTTTTATACGTGTGTCATATAGACGTTAGGTTATAAATAATTGTTTTTAGTATTCCATTTATATTGTAATTGTCATTTCACTCTGAACTGTACACAACAGACTTTTTTTTTGTCCCAGGAGAAGCTTCTCCAATATTACCGCAACTTCTTTGAGTTTGTGCTGAACCATTTTAAATTCACACATCAGAGAACGTCAGAATGTGACAGTGATTGATGTCAAGTGTCCTGCCGACACTGTCAATCACACAAAAGATGTATATCATGTTGTCTGACATAAAATATAGCCGATGTCGCACAGGGATAATACCGTACAATCTTAGAAGCAAACATGTAAAGGACAGAGAAAAAGTCACACGGAGAACCCAGTTTTAGAGCTGAATTCATAGCAAACACACACAAAGTGCTCTGAATTAGGATGAATTCACATTGACATCCAAATTGTCAGTGTGAACAGTTACACAAACAGTGTTACAAAGCAGCCAAGCAAACAGGTACTGACACTACAGAAACCATTAATGTCAGGTGGCTACTAAATTTGATAAACAACAACTGTAGCTTTGCAAACAAAATGGAATATTACAATAAAAGGTAGATTGTAGCTTTCAAATACCTCCAGGAAAATGACATGAATCCAGCCTGAAAACTTGAATTTGAAACTTGAAATGCTTGAATTTTAGGGCAAGAACAAAACTAGTCAGAGTATTGATTTTGGATTTAAAAAAGGATAACTTTGAAAAGCACGACTGAACAACAGTAAATTAAGCCATTTTTAAAAGTCTGTGTCAGTCGCTGACATTATTAATTTCTCTCATTTCAGTTCAGAAACTCCGCTTTGAAAACATATTTCTGGTGTGCTGTTTGGTTTGAAATGGGTCATTTGTAAGGCTCTCTGTTGCTGTGACTTACAGAGGCTAGTGTGGTTGTCTCGTTTTATGTATGTGTTATATAGATTGTTTTTATAAAAGTCTGCTGTTATACTGTAAGATTAGATGTGGGCACAAATTTCATCAGTCTTTTCAAATGTGACACTGTTTTAAATACCTAAAAACTTTAAATAACAGTCACTCTAGCATTTTGGTCATACAAATTATATGTAAGTATAAAAAGCAGATTTTTTTTGTCAGTGATGACTTGTCACTTATCAGAAAGTGTAATAACTTTCCAAGTGCTTAAGTGCTTGGTAAAAGCATTATTAAGTGTGCGCTGTGTTGGCTTTATCCATTTACGTTAGCAGTACGTTAGTTGGAGAATGTTTTGATAATATTGTTGACTGGTTGCTTATTCTCTTTTTCCAGGAACACACACACTCATAATGTAATTGTGTCTGTGGCTATACAAATACTGCTGTGTAATCCGCCCTGTACAGATCTGAGGGAAGATGACTGCCCTTTTTTCTAGTGTTTACATCACTGACCTTCTGTATTTCCCCTCCCTGTGAGTTGTATTCCACCTGCATGTTTCTCCACAGGAACACTTGCTCTGAGCACTTAGAGAAACCACTAGGTGTTTGTCTTGAATATGAAATATGTCCACAAATCCTTTTTCACACTCGTGTAAACACTTGAGTTCTGCTTTCTATTCCAGCAGTGAGTTGAAAGAACTCTTCCCAGGACGAAGAGACTCAAAGATGCTTCTTGTTTGTAATTTCCTCTCACGTAAACATTTATTTCCTCTCCACCCTTCACTTAACAAGCACTTAAATGTGTTTGTTCTCAGTGAACTTTAAAACAGTGCTCGCGTGTGTTTAATAACCAACATTAAACTGGCTGTTAGCATTTTTACTTTTCTTAACCTTGCCGCCGTGACGTTTGGCGGGTAGCGCCGGTTAGCGAACGGGGCTCTCGGTATGTAATTCGCATACATCCGAGGATTCTGGGTAGTATGCGAATGGCAGTGGTGAGAAGGGTGGGCTGAGGACTGTTGTGGTGGGGCATTGATGAAATGACCAGGAAACCTAATTAAACTTGCTGAGCTCAAACGCATTGATGTATTGCATCCATTATGACCCAGGTTCGATAGGTCTGGCCCCCAGCGCTGCTTCAGACCCTCACAGTGCACCAAACACTGAATAACTAACAGCAGCGTGTGAGAGGAGCGGTGGACTGATAGCAAAAGATTGTGCTGCCTCTAGTAGCTGGAGAGATTTATGAGGTCACATCCATGTACACAGGGGGCGTGGCCTACTCGAATTTGGGAAGGAGTGACTTGCCTTAATTATGCATTTTTTTTTAAATCAACCTCGAAGAGTATTTGGTATGAGATGCTGGTAAATTAAGCATAAAAAACGCTATAGCAGATTACACCTCAAGAGTCATGTAGGCGATGTAGCACTTTTAACGATCGCGCGAAGCGTGTTTCAGAAATTAAAACACACAACATTAAAACACTGTATTATAAATGAAAATAATAATAGTCACTGAGGAATCTGATTTGCTAAACAGAAGTATCGCTAACTGTTTCTACACTGTGCCGTCGTAATGGCGTTCTGCATTGACAAGCGCATGTTTTTGATCTGCACGTAAATCAACATTAGCAATTATAATAATTTATAATAAATGATTCACGTTCCAGGTGGAACCAATCTTGGATCTGAATCTGGACCGCGGTCCAGTAATTAGTGAGAATGTAGCGGTAATTAAGAGAGGGAGAGAGGCTTACAGGTGTTCCTTGTAGCATGTTAATAGGTGTGAGTTCTCTCGCGGACTGCGACGCGTTGTCGCAGCCCATCTAGCTTGTTAATAAGCATGTGTTTGTATGCTAATGCCTTATCATTCGCTAGTGTAAACGTATGAACACACTGTACAATCTCACCTCTCCCCCTTTCTTCTTCTCTCTCTCTTTCTCTGCCAAACAGAGAGCAGGATATAAACCACAGGGATTAGCTGTGCTAGCCCGTGGGCTAGCATTACTAGCTCCGTCTCGCACGGCGCTCCATCAGCGGCCATCATGGGCCTATGTAAAGCATGTAGGGTGAGTTATGGCAGCTGTAACGGGCAGGCATGGGTGTTTATAATGTGTGTTATGGTGCCAGGCCTCCGGGGGAGAGAATAAAACACTGACTAATGGAGGCGGGAACAGTGAGGAGAGAGAGCAGCCGCAGATTGTGAAGGTCATCGCTCTGAGTGCCGCGCTTCAATGAAAAAGGATTCGTTTATGTGAAGATTTACTGGCTCTGTTACAATCGTTGTTAAAGGTGACGTAATGTTGCGTGTATTCCGTGTCCAAATAGGTCAAAGGTAACATTTCTCTTTGCTCGTAGCAGAACTTTTAAATATAATGAGAGGGTGTAATGAGATTTTATTCTGCACACAACACTTGTGAGTATGATGGAAATGAATGCAGCATTGTTGTGCTGTTTTAGAAGAGATTTTGTAGGATGGTTTGATTTAAAAGCAATATCACAAGTACAGCCGTGCTGTTACGAGTGTTTTAGCAGGGCAGGTGATCTCAGAGTGCTGATATTCAGATGTAACAGCACGATTGTGCGATACTGCTGTTATACAACAGTGTAAAGGACAATAGAAAGTAAATAAAGGAAAAATCAAGCAGTTCTTACAAAAACCCTCTTGTGTGAAACTACAGTTTTACAGCTTTGTGTAGTTGTATAGTGTCTGCGGAGACATAAGGTTACAATTTTATTGTGGCCATTTTTGCAATTACTTTTAACCAACCGTTACCGGAAAAGAATTCTAAAAAGAAAAACATACAGGTGGAGGACCGAGAACTTTTTTACAAAACACACAAAAAGTGTCAAACATCTGAAAGATTTGAGTGACACGGAGAAATAAAAGTCGGAAAACGTTCCCACCCAATGGGAATATCCACACCTGTCTCACACACACACACACACACACACACAGTTTTCGCCGTCTGCCGGTGCTCCGCTCTGTTAGAGTGAGCGACATGGCGGAGAGTCAGCTACTAATTGCTGTTCTTAAACTGGTGGAACTTACCTGCCGCCGAAAAGCTACCTGGTGTAATCTGCTGTAACGTCATTATACAGACGTTCTTTTCTTGTTTTTTTGGGGGGGGACGATGCTGTTGACAAATGCCAGGTTTGCACTGGAGTGGCTCTACTTTGCATAGTGTACATCCCCCTTAATCAGCCCCTGGAGAACACCTGAGTACCACTTTCGAATATTCGTACAGGGTAGGAGAGAGAGTGAGAGATCCTGTAAAGTTTTTTTGTTGTTATTTTTAAGTCTCAGGGTTACCTGTCACTGCGTTTGTTCGTCCGGAAAAAAAGTTTGGATATCTCAAGAGTCTGGTTAAATGCTACCCGGGTTGTTTTTCCCACTGTCAGTCAAAGGAACGTTTTTTTCCTTCCACAAGCACGGGCCACGTAAAGGGGCTTGTAAAGAAAATGCAGGAAGTGGCAATAACAAGGTAAAACGAGGCTGGTTCACGGCCTGCATGTTTCGTCTGCTTGTCGCTTGTATATGTGAGTGCGCATCTGTGTGAATGTGCAACAAAGCTGAGAGAAACGCTTGGAAAAGAGAACAGAGCTGTTTGGTTTTTATTTTTGGGAAAGACGCCTTTCAGTAATAACAGTCCCCAGTAGAAGAGCCCTCTCTTGTAGATCCTTTGTTTCAAAACCGCTCCGCCATTTTGTTTAGTTGCCTTTTTTCTCATTTCCACCCCAGTCTCTGGGGTCCTGTGTGAGGCTGTGCATTTGTTAGTCCACAGTAATGGCCAATCACCAAAGCAATTAGCATGAGGCAGTAAAAATACTCCCCAAGTTTTAAAAACAAGCCTGGGGCAACATACTGTTCCCCAGGCAGCCAAGTTCCCCCCAGAGGCCAGTTCAGCCATTCTAATCCTTGCCTCTAATTAAGCCAGTTGATGGAGGACAGTCGTTGCATACAGTTTATTTGGATGTTAAGATGCCACGGCGCAACAGCGCTTTTGGAGCAGGTTTGTGTCTCTCTAGAGTGATCAAAAATAACCGCCCAACGTCTTTTACCACATTTGAACGTGCGCAAAATTTGAGGTAATATCTGTGCGATCACAAAAGCCAGGGTCGGGACAGAACTCGTATTCGTCAGGAAAATGCACGTGGCGGGTGAGCACGTTTACTATTGTGTTTAATTAGTGCTGCATCTATTTCTCATATTCATGAATTCAGCAGTGTCAAACGAAATGGGCAATTGCTGGAAAAATATGCGCCCACATGGCTCTTTTGTGATTTGTGTAAAGAGACGCGCAGATTCACGAGGAGAGCGAACAAGGTCAGTCTACCCACAGATTTTGTGCAACTGACAACAGCGGAGTGGATATAGAGAGTTAGAGATTTTTAATAATGTTTCCTAGGCAGGACCTTTCATTCCCCAGTGAACCTCAGGAGGGAGCTTCGCACAAGGTTGAGGATCTTATCCATTCTCACAACGCATCCCTGCATCTCTGGCTGGAGTGCTCCCCGGGCTCGTGCTAAAACTTCTAATGGCATTCCAGCCAGAGTGCATTCTGGGAACCGAGCGAGGATAGAGAGAGAGAGAGAGGGGTTGAGAGAGAGAGAGAGGGAGAAAGAGGGAGAGAGAAAGCTTGGGGAAAATATTTTTACTGTCACTCTTTACAATAATACAAATTGCTGAGAATATGCTTGCAATGCATTGTGGGATTGTATTTTTTGACCTTTTCCTTCATTTCAGTTTGTGTTGATTTAATTTTTAATGATGGCACTTTATGTACGAACGATACATACCTTGTAGGACATGAATTACAATGACTATTGCTCTTACTTGGGATTTGAACAACCGCCTAACCTAGTATTAAACTTTAGCACAATATTCATCTTGCACTGATTGTGTCGCACACTTGATGGTATCCTAAATAGTGTGGTATATTGAGCAAACAAGTGCTGTTCTTTTTCTAAACTGGCGGTCCTGGTGGATGATGAACAACATTTTGAGAACAAATCCCTGTTTAGGGAGCAGAATATCATGGAGATTTGCCAGTAAGAAAACCCTGTCTACTAGATAGTAGTAGTCTGTTGGGAGCTCAGTTCAGAACACCTTAGCAACACCTTAGTAACGCCCCTTATTGTGTTGGCCTCTGCTGAGCCATGCACTACAAATAATCCAGTTTTTGTAAGTTGCATTGTAATTCTTAGATTTCCATTTTAATGTGTGGAGAGAAAGTAATTGCATGTATTGTTAACACGCTAACAAGTTTCCTAGAAAAGGATTTAAATCTCTTGTGGAAGAGACATTTTCAGGCTGTGTCTGTGCTTACACCATAACCTCTGACCCACTCCATCACAGCTGTCAGTTCTCCCAACCAGCGATGATTTACACGTCCTTGTACTCTTCACTCATGTAAATGGGTGTGTGTGGCTAATCGGTCACTTTACAAAGCAGAGCTGTGATTTACTTCCCACAAACACTTAAGACATTGTGTGGAGAGAGAGAGCGAGTATGTGTCTGTCCCGCAGGTGCTAATCTATTAAAA
>JAZGTJ010016123.1:0-12906 GCA_036877575.1 Botia almorhae | reverse complement strand
GTTGATTCAGAATGCAGCAGCTAGAGTGGTCTTCAACGAGCCTAAAAGAGCACACGTCACGCCACTGCTCATCCAGTTGCACTGGCTGCCAATAGCTGCTTGCGTTAGATTCAAGGCTCTGATGTTTGCCTTTAAGGCAACTACTGGATCTGCACCTCCCTACCTACTCTCACTCCTTCACACTTATGTGTCCACCAGGAATTTGCGTTCTGCTAATGAACGTTGTATGGTGGTTCCATCCCAACGAGGGAGGAAATTACTCTCCTGGACTCTCTCTTTTACTCTGCCCGGTTGGTGGAATGAAGTCATTAGCAATTTTTAAGAAACAACTAAAAACTCATCTTTTTCGTCTTTTCTTCCGCGACTAATTTACTAACACACCCCCACTTCTACTTGGGGACAAAAAAAAAACATTCTTATACTGTGTTGGAAAACCTGAGCCCTGTGTATAGCACTTATTCACTGTTGTCTCTTATTGTAATCAAAGTTGCTTCCTGTCCTCATTTGTAAGTCGCTTTGGATAAAAGCGTCAGATAAATGACTAAATGTAAATGTAAATGTAATACAGGCAGAGGTCGGGGTAGGCGGCAAACAATCATAAACATTAAACAGTCACATTTCAGGGCAGGCAGCAAACAATCCAAAAATGTAAGTCAAAGGGCAGGCAGCAAACTATCAGAAAAAAACAGAAAACAATACAAACACAAAAGCCAGGTAAACAACAAGGGGAAAATTGCACTAAAATGTAAGCCCAGGGAATACAAGACATTCACAGTAGTATGTGAATCTCAGGAAATGTAAAATATTTCAGGAAATGTTTAAAAAAATCAAGATTTTACAAAGAGTGTTGTGTCGTGTCTTTGCGATAATCCTGCTAATCAGACTTTGGGTTTTCAAACTGTATGACCCCTAAACATGATTAATTCCATTTATAATGGACCTCTTCTCAAAATATAAATCAATCTGTAAAAGTGATGATATATCAAATCAACTGTAAAATGATATGATGACTATGGCAAGAAAATCTTAACACAAAGACTCAATGCTACATTTAAATATGCTTTAAAAATTAACTGGACATCCTGGAAACCCAAACCTTTCTGTGGGCGCTGATGAACAAACAGCAAACCCTCTTTATCAGTGTATGTGGGAGTCTGTTTGTTAAAAGTTTAAATTTAACCCCAGTGAGCCGTAAACATATTCTAACCATTTAGAATATTCATTCATATTCTGATCAAGTCATCCGTTTAGACAGTCTCGTATGGTGGGAAAAGTGGAAGTCAAATTATACATTTATAGTTGATTTTTATTAATTAATAATATTTAACAATAGAAATATTTAGTTTTCATCTTGGTATCTTGAGCTAAAGTCAGCCCTTACTTTTAAGAACCCTTTGAGTTTTTACAGAGGAAGTCTGTGTGTCTGTGTGTATGGGAAATACGTGACTCTTTCCCATATTATATTTGCAATGAGCTGTGTAAATGATTATTAAATTGATCAAAGTCTTTCAGTTTTGGGGGGTGGATGCGGTGAAAGATCAGTGTTTTGTAACATTTAGTTTAACCCTACATCAGACTACAAAATGCAGACTACAAAATTTCACCTAATTTCTCCTCTTTAGGTCAGTTATTTGGGTTTAACGTATATTTAAATATAATTGTAAAGAATTACAATTATTATACAATTGTAAATGTTTTCTATGGACAAAGTGCATTGTCATCATTAAAGGGAATAAACCAGTCAAAGATTTGGACACATTTAATTTTACTAAATGTATTTTAAAATTAGTTCACTATATAAAAATATAAGATTTGGAAAGTAGCAGAATAAGTAGATGTAGGCATAAACGTTTGACTAGTGTCAGCATGCTGTCACGGGTGAAGAATCACACGACAAGGCAGGCGGTGTGCAAATACCCCGAAGGGTGGATTTATTACGAAAAAGGTGCGTGTAGTGGGTGGTGAGATGCGTGGGGGAGGCAGCCGGACTGGCTGCTGGTGCGGCTCGTGCTCGGGGTTGCGTCCCTCCTGGCGGCGGGAGTGTGCGGTGGCTCGTGCTCCTGTCGGCGGCTTTCGGCCACTCGCTGCTCTCTGTCGGCGCGGGGGACACGCAACGTACTTCCGGCTTGCGGCACTTTTAGCTCTCGCTTTTGGAACCTACTTCCTGACTTTCCTTTCCATCCGACTCTCAATCTCCCTCCCCTTTTGGGCGGAAGGCGGCGGCGTTTTAACGCCGCACAGTGACGCAGCGCAGCTGTGCCCGGTCCGCCTGTGATGAGCTCGAGCAGGTGCAGCGCGTCCGTTGCCAGGGCGACGCTGACTGCCCCGGTGCGCCTCGTCACAATACACACAAGAGCACATGCAGGTACGATTCAACAACAGCAGGTTTATTTGCATAAAAGATAAGACAAACAGATAAATGTAGGTATGCTCGTAGCAGATCTGAGTTATTGAACACTTTGTCTTTCAGGTTTGCGTGGAGAATGGATTTAGAAGGAACACTGGAGAATGACGGAGAGAGACTTCAGGTAAGTAAACATGAAGCGGAAGTCGGGTAAGTCACAAGAGATAGGGTGTGGGATCAGACAATGGGAGTGTGCATTGTTAAGTAGGTTTGAAGTTGGGCAGTGGCAGGTGCAGGTGATTAGAAATCAGGTGATAGAGAGCGTGGCAGGTGGTGTGGGTGTGTCCCTAACAGTACCCCCTCCTCTACATCAGGCAAACATCAGGGCCTCTTCAAGGTACTCTTCAACTACTGGATCTGCACCTCCCTACCTACTCTCACTCCTCCGCACTTATGTGCCCACCAGGAATTTGCGTTTTGCTAACGAACGTCGTCTGGTGGTTCCATCCCAACGAGGGAGGAAATTACTCTCCTGGACTCTCTCTTTCACTCTGCCCGGTTGGTGGAATGAACTCCATATCTCCATCAGAATGGCTGAGTCATTAGCCATTTTTAGGAAACAACTAAAAACTCATCTTTTTTGTCTTTTCTTCCGCGACTAATTTACTAACACACCCCAACTTCTACTTGGGGACAAAAAAAAAAAAATACTTTCTTATACTGTGTTGAAAAACCTGAGCTCTGTGTATAGCACTTATTCACTGTTGTCTCTTATTGTAATCGAAGTTGCTTTCTGTCCTCATTTGTAAGTCGCTTTGGATAAAGGCATCAGCTAAATGACTAAATGTAAATGTACATACAGCAACAAGGATGGCCTGTACCTCTGGGAGCTGGATGATCTGGGTGATTCTGGTGAAAGGGACGCTGGGAGTCCAGGATGTCACATGACTCTGTAGATGGCCTGTTCTTTTGCAACCTCCAGGTGCAAAACCTGGAGGTTGCAAAGGGGCACCTCAGGTGATGAAAGGTGATGTCATTGATCTGCCTCTGGATGGTGAACAGACCAATAAAGCTAGGCAGTCAGAGGGGAAGATCCTGGGTGGATAGCCCTGATAGACAGGAGCAGTGAAACAGTGGGCGTTGGGGTGAACTTTATGTCTATGGACATGAACTGAGTCCCACACTCTCTCGCTGTCACAGAACCAGTGATCTACAGCCGAAACCTCTGATGGTTCAGTTAGGCCGGTGATGGACTGTCTCAGGGAAATTTGTGCATACTCTGCCCAGGGCAGGAAATGGTTCCAGCTGTGTTGGTTGTTGTGACAGTATGACCGCAGATATCTCTTGATTTCTTGGATCTTACATTCAGCCTGGCCATTAGTTTGAGGATGGTATCTGGATGAAGAAGGATTCACAAATACGGGAGGTGAATTGTGGCCCATTATCAGAGATGATGTCCTCTGGGATGCCAATGTTACGGAATACATCCTGAAACAGTAATTCTGCGATTTCAAAAGAGGTGGGAAGACCCTTGAGGGGTATAAGCTTACAAGCCTTTTCAAAAGTGATCTACCACCACAAGTATGCAGGTGTGAGAATCTGAGTTGGGAAGATCTGTAACAAAATCGACTCTGACCCTGATGTTAGAAAATGGTCTGTGGGGTATGGTAAGGGGGACCAGTTTGCCGGCAGGAAGTTGATGAGGGGTCTTGGAGATGGCACAGACTAAACTTTTGGAGGTAGTGGGAGACATCGCGGGCCATACTGGGCCACAAATACCAATTTTGTATTGGTGTATGCTGGCTGCCTGGGTGTCCAGAGCCCGGAGAAGCATGTAGTGAACCCAGAAGGTTTAAATGTGTGGAGGCTGGCACTTATTGTGGTGGAAAAGGACAAAATTGAGCGGAGTAAAAGTTTAATTAAGAAAAGTTTATTAAAGAGTTACTGACACAGCAATTTCAGTAACACTGCATCATTGCATGCAAACAAATGTGTACCACTGTCTGTCCAAGTTGCTGTTTTATCATGTGTGCCCAGTAGCTAAAACAGGAAAACACTAAATAAGGAAAAACAGGAAACACCCCTGAACACCTCCAATATCCTTGGCACCCAAGTGGCCTTGTTTTTTGCACGTAAGAAATAGTAAGAATAGTTAAAACCAACTGCTCGTTGTGTATATCACACAGAACGACTAAATAAGGAAAAAAAACCTTGGCCTAGCATATTCTGCATAGGATCAAATGATGTAAGATTGACACCCACATATGTACTGAGACAGAATGTCTAGGGACAGAATATCCAGTTAAGCCTTTATCAAGTTTAACCGTGTTAAGGGTTATTTCCAGGAAAGAATATATTTTGAACATCAACAATAACTTATAAGAATACTTTAGCACCTTACTTTAGTAAGAATACATGATTTCAGAAATACATGATTAAAGAATTACGTGGTTACATGATTACATTTTACCACAGTATGTCCTACTTTCTGTAAGGGTGGCAACATGAATTTGTTCATTGAGGTCTTACTGAATTGGGCTTACGATGATGGCTGGAGTCGAGAATAGACTGTGGGTCAATCAGACTGTGGGTGCAGTCTGATTGATGAAGATGAGACAGTCTGCTCTGATATTTTTGAGTCCTGGACGGTATGTTATAGTGAACTTGAATCTGGTGAATAAGAGTGCCAGCGGGCTTGGTGTGGATTTAGTCATTTGTCATTTTTAATGTATTCTAGGTTCTTATAGTTGGTTATAACGGTGAAGGGGTGTTGAGCTCCCTCCAGTCAGTGTCGCCATTCCTCCAGCGCCAATTTGACAGCCAGCAGTTCAAAGTTCCTGATGTCTTAATTCTGCTCCACCGGGGTAAGCCTCTCAGAGTAATAAGAACAGGGATGACAACACCAAGGTCATGGGTTCGATCCCAGGGATTGCACATACTTAGAAACAAAAGTATAGTATAATGCAATGTAAGTATCTATGAATAAAAGCATCTGCCAAATGCATAAATATAAATGTAAATGAGTGGAGGCTCTCTGTGGTACTGGGATAGCACCGCTCAGACCCTGATGGTGGAGGTGTCGATTTTTACAACAAAGGGGAGTTCAGGATCAGGAAGTATGAGGAGTGGAGTGGTGCAAACAGCCTGTTTTAGTCTTTCGAACAAGGTGATGGCTTTGAGGTTCCAGGCCAGAGATCTGGGGATTTTACAAAGCAGGGATGTAAGAGGGGCTGTAAGATGACTGAAGTGCTTGATAAACCGGCGGTAGAAATTAGAGAATCAAAGGAAACTGAGTTCTTTAACAGTTTAAGGTTTGGGCCAGTCCCAGATGGCTTGCACCTTCCCCTGGTCCACCTGTATACCTTCAAGGCTGATGACGTATCCAAGGAACTGGATGGTGGTTTTGTGGAACTCACATTTCAGTAGAGTTGGTATTCCCGCAGTCATTGGAGGACCTGCTCAACATGGTGACCATGTTTGTCCAGGTTCAGAGAGTAGATCAGGATGTCATCAATGTATATTATCACATTCTCAGAACACTTCATTCATAAACCCTTGAAAGATGGATGGGGAGGCCATAAGGCATGACTTGATATTCGTAGTGGCCAATAGGAGTTATGATGGCATTCTTCCACTCATTGCCTGCCCGGATACAAACGAAGTTGTATGCTTTGCATGTCCAACTTGTTGAAAATGCAAGCTCCACGAAGTGGATAGGGAACTTAACTGTTTGAGGATTTAGAATGTGATAATTAATACAGGGCCTCAAGCCTGGGGACATGAGCGAAGAATATGGATGTCCGAAAGGTGGTGTGGGTGTGCCCCTGACAACTGGTAAAAACATGGACTTGTTAATGTCAAAACACAAAGAGAGTATGATATGATATGATATGATTGGACCCTAAACTAAGATCAGAGCTATTGCTATTCATCAGAAGAGAGTGAGTAATAATGACAGGTGTTACATTGCTCATAAAGATGAATGACACCTACCTGAGAGGAGCATCCATAGACAAACCCAGGAAACATCTGAAATTCATTATCAGTTTGTCTCTACATACAAGAACAGAAGAACAATTTTAAAATTAAACTTAACAATTCACTTTATACAAAAGCAACAACACAAAAAAACAGAGCAGAAAAGTCAAATCTGATACAATTCCACACAGAACCCAAAAATTACACTGGACAAATTATTGGCACCCTTAACTTAATATTTGGTAGCACCCCTTTGGAAAAAAATACTGAAATTAATTGCTTCCTGTAACCATGAATGAGTTTCTTACACCACTCTACTGGAAATTTGGACCACTCTTCTTTTGCAAACTGCTGCAGGTCATTCAGATTTGAAGGATGCCTTCCCCCAACAGCTGTTTTGAGATCTTACCACAGGTGTTCTATAGGATTTAGATCTGGACTCATTGCTGGCCATTTAGAACTCTCCAGCACTTTGTTTGTAACCATTTCTAAGTGCTTTTTGAAGTGTGTTTCGGGTCATTGTCCTGCTGGAAGACAAATGACCTTTGGTGGAGACGCACCTTTTGACACTGGCCACTATGTTGCACCCCATAATTCTTTGGTAATTATCAGATTATCATGATACTGTTCACACAGGCAAGACATCCAGTGCCAGAAGCAGCAAAGCAACCCCAAAACTGTGAGACTGTGATCTTTTCTTTGAAGGCCTTATTTCTGTTTCTGTGAACAGTGCCGTGATGTCCTTTACCAAAAAGCTCTACTTTTGTCTCATCTGTCCACAGTACGTTCTCCCAGAAGGATTGTGGTTTTCTCACATAAGTTTTGTCAAGCTCCAGTCTTGCTTTATTATGCCTTTGTGTCAGCAGTGGTGTCCTCCTGGGTCTCCTACCATAGCGTCCCTCATATGGTGATGGATAGTGCAAGCTGACACTGTTGTACCCTGTGTCTAAAGATCAGCTTGAATTTGTTTGGAAGTTAATAAGGGTTCTTTATCCACCATTCAAACAATCCTTCATTGTAATTTTTCATTAATTTTGCTCTTTTGTCCACGTCCAGGGAGGTTAGTTACAGTGCCATGGGCTGCAAACCTCTTAATTATATTGTGCACAGTGGACACAGGAACATTAAGATATCTGGAGATGGACTTGTAGCCTTGAGATTGTCCATGTTTTCCCACAATTTTTTCTCTCAAATCCACAGACCACTCTTTACACTTCTTTTATTGCCTGTTACTTGCCACAGGTGTGTATAAAAATAAATTACAGGAGCATGACATGCTTAAAAAACCAACTATTTCTTACAAGTTTGATAAGGTGCCAATAATTTTGTCCAGTCCATTTTTGAGTTCTGTGTGAAATTTTATCAAGTTTGACTTTTTTTTGACATATTCCTTATTTTAATTATCAAATCGCTAGTTTGACTTTTCTTCTCTGTTTTATTTTGTGTTGTTCCAGTGCAAACAAAAACAATAAGCATGTGAATACCAAAACATTTGCAATTGGAACAATTTTCTGAGAGAAGTGTTGCATTTTCTGACAGAATTGCAAGGGTGTCGATATTTTTGGCTATGACTGTATATATTCCATAAAATGTATGTTATTTTTAGTATATATGCCAACATGATGAGAACACAAACAGGACAATGGCAGCTGGCCTCACTTGAATGTTTATGAAGATAATGTACAATTGTATTTATTTTGGTCTCTACAGGAGCAATAAAGTCAACAACACATTTGACAATTTGACTGTGAATAAATTACTTTCTAATAACACTATGCAGACACGTATATGGCTAATATTCTTCACTCATACATAACAACGCTCACTTGTGTGTGTGTTCTGATTAATTTTGGGCTAAATATTTTTATGCAAAAGACATAGGAAAACATTCACACCACCGCTTTATTGAAAATACGATATACACATCAAAATACAGTAGCTTTCATTATTCTAATTTGTAAGGAACATTTGTTAAAGCCATCTGATAAATAAATATGTAGTGCATTGGGTTTGCGTACAGGACACACAGAAGCCTTAATATACATGCTGCAGGCATTATTATAATGGAACCGAAGTCAGAACATAAATCAGTATAGAACAACTAAAGTTTTCTGGGGAATTATTCCTTCTTGCAAAGTTTTATCAACTTAGAGACCAAAGTCCACTCACAGCCAACAGCTCAGCTGAATCTTTGACCCATTTGCTCTCAAACAGCATTTGGCAGTATTTTCTAATGTTGTCATATAGACAGTGTGTACTAGGAAAGATTACGACATTCTCCTTATACAAAGCAAAGCCTGGACCGAATGCCCCAGCATGGCCTTATCAGAGAGGACATTCAAATAAGTTCTGGCTCTTACAAGGAAAACTGAAGAGTGACATGTGGTATGAAACTGACATCAACATTGATTTTTTACTGAACAAATTACATTCTGTGTTTGCTGGATTAGTTTACTTGCACTCCTACTCAGATGGGCTGATAACATAAGCACAAATCATAAGTACATCTTCCCTCTTTTTTTTTACATAGGACAGGAATGTTTAATTGTACAAAAGCTTAAAGTTTTTTGTTTTAGAGTTCTTTTAGCATAGTTACTAAATATTGGAATTTTTGTGTCCAAAAACAGTTTAGGAAACTGATTTGCATTATGCAATAAACAAATAAATATAAAAACAGGTTAAAGGTTATACAAAATACAAGTACCACAGGGTTAGTTTCCTGTTTCTGTATGCAAAAAGGCAAACAGCTGGCCTATCATTAAAGAAATGTAATATCTCTGAAGCTGATACTATTTATCTCACCCTAACAGTGTCCCCTGTCTACCCCCTGTCTATCTCTCTGTCTAGGCAAGTTGCCCTTTGTCTTGGACCATCTCAGATTTAATTACACATGAGCTGAGAACACAAAGATTTCAGAGTGTGGTCATTGTGCTACAAATTTAAAAATGCATTTTAAGAAAATATTTACATTGATGTTTGAGCCCTGTCTAGGTCATTCTCAGTGAACAGGGTTGTGTGTGCATTAAAGTTTCAGATTTTTAAAATACAATTTTATTTGAGAAGGTGTGAGGAAACTGGTTTTAACCAAAGCAGAGTTAATTAACCTGAAAACATTCTGTTACACCAACAAAGGTCATTGTAAGGGTCACTTTTAGCTGTATAATATCTTAATTGCTAGTAAGACATAGGCTTTGGTTTTTGCTTTGCTTACGATTGAACAGTATAGAAAAAAACTCATATAGATGAGAACTACCAGGTGTGCATGAATGTATTTGTGCTGACTGCATTAATGCAGACCTCCTCTTAGTGGGTGACTTTTGAACCCTGCTCATCCTGTGAGGAGTCAGGGGGGTTGAGGTTCACCTCCACAACCCCCCATAACCCCTCCTCCCCCCAGAGCCTTATAAAACAGACATCTCTGGCTCTCCAGATCCACAGTCTCTTCCCAGACTAGCTACAGGTAACAGGTAAGCAGCCAAGCCATCGACATTACTGACTAATAGGACAGAGGTTAGTGTTTAGAAAAAAATGGGTTTTTCATAACATAAGCATAACTGGCTAAATATTTAGATGTTTTAATAGAGGTTTCGTTAAGAACATCAAGGATGAACCCTGGTTAAAATATACGTCACTTTTTTTGGATGATGTAAAATCTTGATCAGGCTTTGGATTAAATTACCTCAAGTTAAACAGGTCCATCATCAGTTTGTCCAAGTTAATCCAGAGGTTTTTAGGTATAGTGGCTATGGGCTAATTTGGTTGTAAAGTCTTTGAAACTCTGTCTAATCTGGGATAAATTAGTGTCTAGTCCAATAGGTTGATGTGCTGTATTTTTTTAAACCAGCCCAGAATAGTGAATCCAACTAGTCCTACTATAGTTCTGGTATCACTTACAGAGTTACATCATTTTAATGAATTATGATGTAGAGAACTGTTGATTCTCAGTATCTGTTTTTTTATTTTTCTAGATCCATGATGAGGTTTATAGCCCTTGCCCTCACGGTGTTGCTGGCAGGTATAAAAAATCTCATTTTCTACTTAATCTTGTAAATTTGTGTTGTTTAATTGTAAAAATAGCTTAACCTCCATTAAACAAGCTACATTCACTTCAGAAAATTTTTGGGTAAGATTAACACTTGAATATTATAAAACTTTGTTTTGTCTTCCTCCTATTCACTATTTGTTTTGATGAAGCCTAAATTAAGCAATTTATCTGCTTTCTGTAATGTAGCTATTTTAACTGAAAGCATTTTCATTTTGCAGTGTGGGCATGTCGGAAATGATTATAACATATGAAAATCTCTTTAGCCAACTCAATCCGAAGTTTATAATGGACACTTTTTTGCTTTAGGTTGCCAGGCTCGTTTCTTGCAGGACGAAGCCCCTTCACAGATTGATCATGTGAAGTCTGCCCTGCAGGTTTACACTGATCAGCTAAAGCAGTCTGCACACAAAGCCCTTAATCACCTGGACGATACAGAGTTCAAGGACTACAAGTAAGAAACACAACTAAGTTCCCCTTTTGACACAGCATCAGTGCAGTTACTGCATGGTATTAAATTTAAAATCAAAGTAATCTAATATTGTGAAACTTATTTTTATCTTTTAGATTGTTAAAAGTGGGCATTGTATACCAGATGGAACCAGTACAAAAACTGGTTTCTTTAGTGTGAGGTGTTGAGTGTGCAGAAGAAAAAAAACGTTTTGTTTAAAACACAGCCTATCTGGCACTTGTCAAAATAGCTAAAGAGATACTCCTAACCCCAACTCTTGCTATTATTGTTATTTGTGGCCCAATCGGGCAGCAGGACAAGTAACTACAATTTTATTCTGTGCCATAATTACAACCTCCACCAAATGGGGTCAATTTTGATTTTATGTTTCAATCAGAAATCATTTTTTAAGATAAGCTTTTTTATATTTTAACATCTACATCTTGTTAATTCGAAAACCTAAATCTACTTTGTCTGCTTCCCCTGTCTAGAGAGTTCCTGACACAGTCTGTGGACAACATCCATGGCTATTTTCAGCATGGCTTTCAAGCCATAACCCCAGTTGGTACCCACGTCTTGCAGGCCACTGCCCCAATTCGTGAAAAGCTGACAAAGGATGTTGAGGACCTCCGCAAGCAGATTGAACCCAAGCGTGCAGAGCTAAGGCAGGTGCTGGAGAAGCACTTTCAAGAGTACAGCAATGAGCTGAAGCCAATCGTCGAAGAGTATCTGGCCAAGCACCGCCAGGAAATGGAGGTACTGAAGACCAAGTTGGAGCCTGTGGTCAAAACTCTAAAGGAGAAAATAGCAACCAACTGGGAGGAGACCAAGAGCAAGCTGGTGCCCATTGTGGAGGCTGTGCGCGACAAGGTGACAGAGAACCTCCAACAGCTGAAGACTCAGTTTGAGCCCTACATCCAGGAATACAAGGAACAAATGGAGAAGAACGTCAAGGATTTCCGTGAAAGTGTGAGATCCGGAGAACTGAGGAAAAAGATGACCGAATTGGGTGAGCAGGTGAAGCCCCACTTTGAGGCTATTGTTGCAGCCATTCAAAAGGCCATTAACAAGGAGTAAAGCAAACTTTTTATAACAATTCCTTTTCCTTCTTCCTTTCTACCTACACAAAATACCAACACCTCAGCCTGTTGGCCTGTGGCGCTTTTCTCAGAGCATAACAAATTTTTTAGTGCACACACAGTTATTTAGCACCCAATACACTCATATGCACATTTCCCAAATTCCCACAGATAAAGAACAAAGCTATAAATATATGGACAGTGTTTAGTTTAACATTAATAAATGCCTAGCAAAGATCTTTGTTAGACTGCCTTTTGTTAAAACTAATCTTCAATGTTTAATGCAATACCAATAAAACTTTCATACAATTTACTCAGTGTCTTGCCTTTTTATTTTCATTAAAATTATTGCAAAAGTAGTGTTAGTAAAACCACATTGTGGACATGAATCCTTCTCAAATACACTATAATTCCCACACATGCTTACATACATCATGTGATTACTACAACATGATACATATGTTAACCAAAATGTAGTAATTTCACAAAGTTTAAAATGTTGTCATCCATTCTAAAAATAATTAGAAGGCAGTAGCATTAATTAAACACTTTTTTCATTTCAGACATGATTAATGGGTTGATTATAAAATCTCCAGTAATTAATAGCTCCTGATCGGTTAGTGATATGTTATTTATTAGTAATGGCACAAGATGGATGAGGCAGCCATATTAATGCCTCTGACAAAGAACATGTCAACATCAAACCATAATATTTTACTAAAGAGCTATTTAAGTTAGTAACTTGGCTGATAAGGGCTGTTCTTATGCCATATATGGATTGATTTGCAGTTAAATCTAACAATATAATGCAGTTAGACTATTCTGGCAATAAACCTGTTGGCAAAAAAATAGCCCAGTCAAAACAAGGTGATTTTGGTTTAATATGCAATATAGCTGACGTTAGCGGTAGCGTTTGATACCATAGATCACAGCATACTTTTAGAACGCCTGGATTGCACCGGTATTCAAGGACAGGCATTAAAATGGTTTAAATCCTATTTATCTGACCGAC
>JAZGTJ010016122.1:0-12906 GCA_036877575.1 Botia almorhae | reverse complement strand
TTTTTCTTAGCTGATCCCTCTGATTCTTTCTCTTTTTTCTTAGCTGATCCCTCTGATTCTTTCTCTTTTTTCTTAGCTGATCCCTCTGATTCTTTTTCTTTTTCTTTTTTCATGAATCTTTTAGGGCTGCTTTTCTTCACTTGCTCCTCCTGCTCTTCTTTCTTCCTAATCGCTCCATTGATCTTCTCTGGTCCATCACTGGTTTTCCCTGTCTTCTCCTGCGTCTTGTCACTGACATGCTGGTCTACTGCACTTCTTTTTGCTTCATTCTCCTCTTTCTGTTCCTTCTCCACAGTCTTTTCTTCACTCTTCTGTTCCACCTCCATTCTCTCCTGCTCTGTCTCTGAGTGGAAGAGAACAGAACATGAGGGAACATTCAGGGCTCACAGAAGTGTTTCGTCAACAGAGAGACGTTCCTCTCACCTGTCTGAACAGGTGAGTCCTCTACTCGTGCTCTTTTGCGCTCCTGACCGCCGTCTAACTCCTTTTCCTCCTCTTTCTGTCCTTCTCCCTCACTCCTGCTTTCCAGCTTCCTCTTGGGAAACTGCTTCCGGGCTAGAGGACAAGCGAGAAACTTTAAACGAATATTAAATTTCACCTGGAATAACAGTCTGTAACAGATGAAGGTGGTCAAGATTTTTTTGAACATGGTAGCTGTTTAGTACCAGCTAGTGACCAGAACTAATGAGCTGAAGGACTAAAGAACTGAAACGAGGAAGAAAAGCTTTAAAGTAACAATGCAGACCAGTCTTGCGTTTGGGAATGCCTGACGGTGATGTTGATGTCGGAGTTGCTGGTGTTCCAGGTGTGCCTGAGGAAGCAGGCGTTACCATGCCAACAGAGTTGTGTGACGTGACCGGGGTCACTGGTGTTACGGGTGTTTTTGGAGATACAGGAGTGGACGCATCCTTAACAACATAATGAGTGTGTGATTTTTGTGGCAGACAAACAGAAATAAGATTGTTATGATAATCCAGAAATGTTGCCATGGTAACTCATGACATTTCAGGATTCTCACCTTTTCAGGCTTTACCGCTGGGACTTCACTCTGCTCTTTTACCATTGGCTGATCTTCATCATCGCTGTCTATGATTGGCCGGCTACGCTTGCTAACCATCTTTACTGGCGAATCACTTTCCTGAGCGCCATTCTGAATTTTGAGAGGGTTTTATCACAGGTCTGAAGAGCAGAAGAGAATCAAAAATAACTTCATGTTTATTTTCTATGGCTGGGATAACTTTATCCAAATTCAACATTAAAGAGATGACATGCAGAATCACTACAAAACACGGCTAAATCTCAAAGCTGTCGTTTAAAGACTGCTAACACTTTAAAACGCCATTATATGTTTCAGGACAAAAGGACAAACAATTAAGATGTTTAATTGGTGGAGTATGGCTTACTCGGCCTTTACTGTCAGCTGTCCATCACTCTTCTCCTTGCCTTTCATTGGCTGAAAGAATGACCTGTGGGCGGGAGGAATGGGCTCTCCAGCGTTGATTCATCAGAACTGACAGTCAATGCACATCAATACGAAAGACACAGAAACGTTTTAATGTCAGCAAAACTCATAACAAGACTTAACATAAGGTCAACCGCTCTTTCCCAGCAAACACACAACGTTCCCCTAACGTTACTTTCTGGACCCGTTTGGTTATTTTGGGGAACTAAATAATAGCGTTCTAGAAACGCTTTTTCATTTAAGATGTGCAACCATAAAACAATGTTCCAGGAACATTGCGGGGTGGTTTCCTAAGTAACTTACAGTAACTTGCTTATACCAATAACGTTCCTTAATGGTTATTTGTAGGTTATTTTGGCACAGAAGTGTGTGAAGTAGTATTTGTGACTTGTTTCGCAGTTTATTGAGTAGCGGAAGAAACACTCACGATATGCTGCGCTGCATGTTTCGGTCTCGCTCCGGTTTCTGTCACTTTTTAATGTTTTGAAATATTTTAATATCTCTGAAGCGTCAGTGTTTCCCGCGCGCTTTACTCCGCCTGACTCGGCGCCAAAGTGACGTCACGGTGACGTGCAGGAGAAGAAGCTTGTTGTTGTGTTAATATGGCGGCTGAGCGCAGCACGTCCTCCTGCTGGACCGGAGCGTGAAGAGTAAGAGAACAACAATTCATCGCTCTATTAGTCACGCGATAACACATTTTATAAACGTTAAAATACTTTCTTGCTGTCGCCAGTATCGTTTATGTGACGCATTTTCTTCTTGTAATAAACTTAAGTTGTTAAAACTGCATATGTGTCCGTTTTGTGTGTGGGTAGTAAGAATTAACATCGCTTGTGGGACGAAACTATTTTTTAGATATTAAAAAAGCCTTCTTGTGAAAAAGTGAACAATTTTGTCTATGACATCACTACTGACGAGATTTGAGAACGCCCCTAAATAACCATTAGGAAATCACAAAATATTATTGTTATTTTTTATGAAATATTGCAGCGTTTATTATAAACAATTTATCCGTGCATGTCATTGTTATTTTTCTATCTTGTATCCTCGAAATCATTCATCAAAACGTGAAAATCCCCTCTGGAACAGCAGACCTTTTTTGATGACGTCAGTCTGACGGCTTGGGCGGAGCCAAACTTGTACTTATGTGCTATTGATTGATAGACTATTTTATAATATATGGGGTTGTACAGTGGGGAACGGCAGACAGTACATGAGATCTGGTTTGACATTTAAAACTGGACATTTAGGTGTAGTCCACATATGGGAAACAAGATTATCAACATACTTCAGTGTCTTCATGCGTGAAACATCACACAAGGTTTTAGTTTTGTTTTTTTGTTGTTGTTTAAACACCAAATACACACAGTATGTGTTAGTACTCAAACAAAACCTAAACAAATTAAACAAAATTCTAAACAAATTAGTCAACATTAAATTCTTGCTTTCATTTTTAGTTTCTGCATGAGTCATAAGACTTATGAGTAATGTATATATGGTTAATAATCATAATCTGGTTCTTTCTGATGCTTTCTCAAAACTGGGTTACAAGACTGTATGGGCAGAGCGATGATAAAGACATATTACCCAGCATGTGATTTACACACGAAGTCCACAAAACAGTTTTGGGTCCAATTTGTGTAGAAACATGTAATGTTGATCCGTTTTTTTTACATTTAAAGTTTAAAATGTAAATTAAATGTTAAGCAGCTTAAATGTTTGACAGTGTAACACAATTTGTTGTTAGGGGTTTCAGTCTGAAATATTATATGCCTATGGGTTTTTGTTTTTGATATGTAAAACATACTGTAGCTGAAATGACACAGTATTTTTTACACATCAGTTGAAATAACACAAGGGTAAATAAAAGGAATATGCAGTTTTGAGGTAAACAGCTTTGTTTTTTCTCTAAATTTGCTTTGCTACAATACACATTTTGATATAGAAATAAAACACGTTGAACTGAGTTGTCATGGCAACATTCTTGTAGCATTACAATGAACTACAGGTAAGTCCCGCACAGGTGATTCTTCTGGCTGCTTGCTGGGTGACGACACTGTGAAATGTTTCACATACCGCTTCTCTGAAAATACTGAACTGGTTTCCACAGACTTTTTGTAAATGGGCCTGTTTCAAATAACAGCACCGGAGGAGGATTGCACAACAATCACAAAAACAATTGTCCAGCAGTAAAATGCTAGAAATACTGTAAGTCTATTTAATCCTGATCAGTCCCAGATAACAGGGAACGTTCTCAGAACGCTGGCTAGCATTCTTAGTTATCAAAACATGTTATTTCAGTCTTATAAAAAAACGATATTCTTAAGTTGTACTGAAACGTTTTAAAAACATTACAGTTTTTAAAAAAGTATAACAATAGTTTAAAAAAGTATGACAATAGTGAAACCAGCAATAATGTTAATACAATGTCTAAACACTGACATTGAAAAACTAAAAACTAAATTGGACATTTTGAACATTCTCAGAACCTTCAAAATAACATCAAACGTTTTTGTTACCTAATAGAAAACATTAAGGAAACCTAAAACTATTAGCTGGGATATCTATTAGGTGATTTGCTGATATGATCTACAGAGTATTTATGAGTTTCATTTTATTTATTAAAAATTATTTCCTAATATGTTAAAATTATTAAAAAAATGTTGAAACAGGTGATTTTGAAATCACGTGATGGAAAACACTGTAGAGCAAACACAGTGATCATTGTGTTTAATTATCTAATGAAGTTTTGCTTTTGTTTTCCCGGAATAATGAGTTGATGTGGGAGTGTCTGTTGATTAGAATATTTAAACTCTGACAGTTCACGTCAGGATGCTCATACTGTACACAGATTGTACAGCAGCTGTTTAATGTTTTGAGATTTTGAAGATTCGAAAATGGCTGTAAAGCTTTTGTTGTTTGTGGCATGTGTCTGGACTGTCTCTGCTGCTGAGCACGAATTCTTCTCATCAATGGGTATGTTCAAAAGTTATATTTTTATTATTAGACTGTATTGTTTCATTTATTTGCATTATAAATATTATAATGTTGTTTTCATTTTCATCCAATGTTTTAGCCCTTTTATTTATTTACTATTCATTCATAAATTGCATACTGAGTAAATTAATTTGCAATGTTGACTACTTTTGACTGAAAACTAAACAGTAGTATACAACAAAAATAAATACAGTACAATATTAAAATGTATTTGTTATACAATAGTTCTAATACGGTTTCACTCATAAGTGTAGATTCTCTCTTTCTCGCTTTGCTTTTATACCTGATAAATTAATTTTACATTATACTTGTAATTAAATCCATCAGTCTGTATTACAGTGTTCGTAAAACACGTTCGTATTACAGTAAAAAAATACACTTCACTTCAATTAATTCTGTGTGTAATTGTTTTAAAGAACAAATCCAGCAGCTTGTGGAGGAGGAGAGAAATCTTCTAGATCTTTTAGGTTTATATATCGATGCTGAAGAAGAGAATTTACAGACACTCAAGGGGTAAAAACGTGTCCATTTTAAAAGTGTCTATTGTCCAAGATAAAAGTGAAGTCAATTTTAGGTTGAAAGAATGTTTCCCTAATGTTTCAATTAAGTAACCTAAACGTTAACATTTTTTATTTTGAATGTTCTAGGAACATACATGTTTTAGACATTGTTTGGTTATACAAATGTTATTTAAACATTTTAAATTCTGTTTTGTTTTTAAAAAGCGTCACTAAATATCTAAAATAAAATCTAATATTGAAATATTAAATATACATTGCATATTTTTGTCTCTGTATGTGTTTTTTAATCCAGCCTTCTTCTGATTATGCGTTTAAACATTGATGACGCTGAGGATGTCACAAGAGATCCTGTAGCTGCTTTCCGACTCATCAGACGACTAAAAATCGAATATTTGGTTACTCTACATAACTCTCAAAAGAGTGTTTATGAGGGTGAGATCCTGTTTCGAAATGTCTGCATAAAAATATATATTTAGAGAAATACACATGCAGAGAGAAACTTTGTTAACCGAAATAATGTACTGCTAATATAATCATGATAAAAATGGCATTAAATCTGAAATCTGTAACTTTTTTAGTTAAAAATAAACAAAAATCAGTTATTGAGCAAGTACATGACAGATCAGTGTTCAACACAATCTCCTTATGGCTGCCCACTGCTGGATGTGTGTGTTCATGGTTTGCAGTGTGTGTGTGTGTGTGTGTGTGTGTCACCTAACGTGTGTAAATTGTTCTGGATGTGCTAAAAGCAGAGGACAAAGTAACAAAACACCATGAAACAGAAAGATCCATCTACTACATCACATGTTCTTACAGCAGTGCTTTAGAATTTAAACTTGTTATACACGCTAATAAAATAAGCTGATACATTCAAACAGAGATGCTGGTAGAGAGGCAAAAGTTGTGTTGCAGCTTTCCTTTAATCACTGTGAAGTTTCATATATATATAGTTTTAATTCTTGTGTTTAATGATGTTGTAGATTTCCAGGAGCTGTTGACGTCTCTAAAAATCCCTTTATATGACGATATAGAGGGTGCGGCTTTGGGGCTGATCAGACTACAAGAGATCTACAAACTCTACCCGGCCAACATCACGAAAGGTGAAACATCACATTTCTGCATTGATGCTGGTACAGTGACAAAGATACAGTATGTTGTTGTTCTCCTGTATTCTTGTCAAAAACCAGCTGTGATGATTTTACAGGAAAATTAGATGAGGATGAAGCTTACTTTGTGGGGTTAGTTGCTTTTGAGGAGAAGAAGTTCCAGCATGCCTTCCACTGGTTTTTGTACAGTCTGAGCATGTTGAATCAACCAGAATCCTTATTTTCGGTACGAAGCGTTACTAAGCAAGAGTTGCTACATTACCTGAGCACCTCAGCATTTGAGTTTGGAAGTCTTCCAGTGGCGATTGAATTCAGCCAGCGACTTTTAAACCTGGGTGAGTCTGCAGTAACTGATATGCTAACAGTAAATTATTTCATATAGTATCAGAATCACAGTGATTTGTCTGTATACACAAGACTGCATGTAATCACAGCTGTGCTGCTATTCAGTTAGTGTGAAAATGTAGTTAATCTTCATATCAGACAGAATCTGGCCAGTAATTTTACATCTGCAGCAGAGTGACATGACATTTTTTGTGGAATTCCAGTCTGACTGTGCGTTGGTTGGTTATTTACAAAATTACTGGCCAAATTCGGAATTAAACATGTGCTTTTACCAATGCTGAATGTCCAATCAAATTAGAGGATTAGAACTGTTAAATCATTGTATTTTAGGACTAACCCAGCTAACAGTGAACATTCTCAGAACATCTGCTAACGTTTTTATAAGTTCTCTTAAAGTTATCAAAAACGTTCTTGCAGCAACGTTAGTAGACCTTTTTTAAAGTTATATATCATATATATATAGAAAACGTTATTCTTAAGTAGTAGTAGAAAATTAAAACGTAAACATTAAAATGTAAACGTTAGGGAAACGTTCTTACAACCTTAAATTGTTAGCTGGGGAATTTTATGGACTAATTTTTAAAGTCTTTTCTACTTCTCTACCTCAGATCCAACTAACGAGGAGGTTAGACATTTGCTGACCTTGTACAAAAAACTTTATAGACTTTACAGCCAACGTCACAGAACGTCATACCCTGATATATACACACTGTACTCAGAGTCCAGTAACCCTTATGAGGCATTGTGCAGAGGAGAGATTAAACAGCGGGCAAGTCCAGTGTTTATTTGACATGAAATTACAAACTATAAATGTGAAGCTGCTTTGTGTGTTGATTGCTAATTGGGATGTTTTGATATTTGAATAATCAGACCTCCAGGAGGCAGATGGCGCTGTCCTGCAGCTACAGCACAGGTGGAGGAAACCCCAGGCTGATACTGGCACCAGTAAAAGAGGAAGTGTTGTGGGACGAGCCCCGAATCATCAGATATCATGACGTATTATCAGACAAAGAGATGGAGATGTTGAAGAATATCTCCAGACCTCTGGTGAATATCTAACACACATATGCCAAACCACAACACACAAACAGCTAACAGAGAACATTCTCCAAAAGTTTTGTCAAAGTTATGAGAAACATTTTTGCAATAACTTTATATATCACATATATAATATAACTGAAAGACATTTTCTTAAGTAGTTAGTTTTACATTTAAAAAATGTTACAGAATAAATGTTTAAATAATGTTCTTGTAACCAAGCAATAACATTAATACAACGTCTAAACAATGAAATATTTCCGATATTCGGAACTTTAAAAACAACATTTTTACCATTTATGTTACTAATCAAAACGTTATGGAAATGTTCTAAATACCTAAATTTGTTAGCTAGGCAGTGCACAGAAAATGTTTTAAAATAAAGCAAACAAATGTTGTTGTTGTTATTGTCATTGTAATCACAAGGTAATTGATACTGTTGATACTGATGATGTTTTGTTGTTTTTGAAAAAATTAACCATAGAAATGATATACTGGTGTACTGGTTTTGGGTGTAGTGTTTTTTTTATTTGATGTTGCTTTCAGCTTTCTAGGTCTAAAGTGACGCCAAACAACATCTCAGTGAACCGAACTTCTCAAAGGTCATCACCAGATTAATTCTTGACATTAGTTCAGCAGCTCACTGTCAGCACACTCACTGTCAGTTTGTTTTCAGTGTTTTTCTGGATGATGATGAGATTGTGGTCGCTCGTGTCAGTCAGAGGATTTCAGACATCACGGGACTCTCTATGGAAACAGCTGAATCTTTAAATGTATGACCACATTTAATAAAACATGCTTTTGCACATGGCAAAATATCTGTGTCTCTCTTTAACAACTGTAATTAGTTTGACTGCGCAGGTGACATTGTAACATTTTTAATGTTTTTGTTATTTAATGGAAACATTAGGGAAATGTTCTTACAAGCTACAATGGTTAGTTGGGACAGTGCTGTTGTGAACTGTCAGTAATGAGTGATGTGATCATGTTTCAGGTTCAGAATTATGGGATTGGAGGCAGATATGAACCTCATTATGACGCGTGGCTGGTAAGATCTCTCCTTTCTTGTAAATGACAAGTGTAAGTGTTTGTAAATGATTGATGACACATCGACTGACTAAAGAAGACTGTTTAATCTCACAGTATAGAAAGAATGAACGGATTGCTACATTCCTCATTTATGTAAGTTGACACAAGTGTGAAACGTCTGAACAAGACGTTATTTTTATTATTGTCTATATTAAACAATCATGATCAGTGAGTGATGTTCCTCTTGTAGATGAGTGATGTGGAGATAGGGGGCGCCACTGTATTCCCTAAAATTGGAGTTGCTCTGCAGCCGATAAAGGTAAACGCATTATTTTAGTGATTAATAAAGTATTACTGTTGTTACTGTTATTATAGTGCATTATTTTAATGATTAATAAAGTATTACTGTTGTTACTGTTATTACAGTGCATTATTTTAATGATTAATAAAGTATTACTGTTATTATAGTGCATTATTACAGTTATTACAGTGAACCTCTGCATTCATTCTCTGCTCTCACAGGGTTCAGCTGTGTTTTGGTACAATCTTCTAAAGAATGGTGATGTGGATTTAAAAACGCAGCATGCTGGATGTCCTGTCTTAGTGGGGAATAAATGGAGTAAGTTGAATTGAATGATAAACTAACTCTTAATGTTGTAGAATGAAAAGCTTTGCTATAATAACTGAATAGTTATTATAGCACTGAAAGCAGTTATTTGCTTGTATGTTTGATAAGATCTGTGACTTCATATGCAGTGCACACACAACAGGAGAAATTAAGAAAATAATCGTTTTTTATTTTGTTTATTTTTGCTTTTGTTAGTTGCTAACAAATGGATCCATGAGTTTGGGCAGGAGTTCACGAGACCCTGTTCTTTGTCAGAGTCGGAGTGAAAGCACTCCACAAAACAGGACCTGTGACACTACACACAGAAATTCAATGATTCTGTACTTATTTTCATGCAGATTAATATACTTACTGTATACAGAACCTGTGTAATATAGATATAGATAATATAGTGTAATACAGATATCTTTATGTCAGAATTTTTAATCATCATCAAATGAAGTATACTGTTTACCATGACAAAATTTATAATAATAAAATCTATTTATTTGATCTTTGTTTTATTTTAACGTTCAGCACATAAATGATTTTTCAGATGTATGTATATATTATCATCATTCATTAAGTTATCTTCTTTTATGTTAAACTGTACATCAATGCAGAACAGGAAGGAATTACTTCCACTCACCTGTGGGCAGGTTGAAAGACTTGTGTAATCGACTGATTAGTTTGCTGAAATTAAACTTGTAGTTCAGTGTCATTTTAATGAATAATGTAATTCAGTCATAATTCATGTGAGGTTTGCCCTTGGTCTCACCCCACAGTTTAGCCAATCTCTCTGATTCTCTGATCACAAACTCTCCCCATTCGCTGCCTCATGCGATAGCTCCGCCCACACCAAGTGTCATTATTGCACCTGCCACCAAAGCGATTTATTCGCCCAATCAGAGGGCACGGCACTGAGAGAAGCAAGAGCACTGAAGGTTGCAGAGCCAATCACAAGCAGCTTTGCTTGAACGTCACTTTGAATAAACCTCTGCTAAATGAAAACATGTGAATGAATCAAGACGACTCCTCACAATCAAATGTTTTATTGAGTTTGTGTATCTCTGTAGTTATTGTGAAGATCTGAAAATGGCCCTAAAACTTTTGTGGTTTGTGACGTGTGTCTAGATTTCTACTGCATGGCATGAATTTTCTCATCAACAAGTGTTGATCAATGTTATTCATTTTAATTATTATTATTACTGTTATCATTACTATGATTACATTTTTGAGCATTATACATATTATGTTATACTATAATAGTATAACAGAAAACGTTATAATTGAATTCTATAAATGATGTGTATCAGGTAAGACATTCAACATGTGCTGTGGATCTCCAGCACAGTAACTGAGAACCACAGAGCTACAACCCAGCTCACAGGGAATGTTCCTAGAATGTTATGTCAATAACATTATTAACTTGTTAGTGGTAGGTTTTAAAAATGTGACATGATTAAAGATGATAAATCTTTCCTGTAGCTCAGTGGTTAGAGCATGGCGTTACCAACGCCAAGGTCATGGGTTCGATCCCAGGGATTGCACATACTCAATATATAGTGATCAATGTTTAGTATAATGCAATGTAAGTCGCTTTGGATAAAGGCACCTGCCAAATGCCTAAATGTAAAGAATGTTTAACCAACGTCCTAACAACAAACAGCATTCTGAGAACTTTCAAATAACATTTCTAATGTTTTTATTACTTAATTGTATTACTTATAACACATGGAACTGTTAATGGGATGATGGTTGAGAACTGTTTTCAGTGGCTCACAGTGGTGTTTGGACCGGAGTTCCTGAGACCCTGTTCTGTGTCAGTGTGAGAGACACACAGTACACCACAGGAACTGGAATCACAAGGAGCTTTACAGTACAACCATGAACATTATGCACACACATACTGTAGACAAGATGTGTGTGTGTGTACATGGTGTATATTATTTATCCAGTCAAAGCTGAAAACACTTCTGTAACACTTTTGAGTGTTTGTATCAAATATAATCATTGCCATTTTCAATCACCAAATACAGAGCCAACACTAATTGAATGTTAACTAATAAGTAGATCGATGGTTAGGTTATATAGTTTATAACTAGCTAGTTCCCTGGTATTCACATGGAAACCAAACGTCCCTGCGAGTATAGTAATACCAGCAAATGTCGATCTTGTGGGGACAATTTAAGGACCCCATGAGAAAACAAGCTTATAAATCATACAGAATGATCTATTTTAAAAATGTACAATAGCACAGAGCACAGCACAGAGTTTTCTGTGATGGTTAGATTGAGGGCTTGAGTTGGTGTAGAGGGATCAAATATACAGGGTGCAAATGAGACATGCAGAACAGATTTGCCTGAACTCCTTCATAGCGTCATCATCATTTTAATCACATGTAATCTAACATGTAGATCTTCATCATCATTATAAATAACATCCTGACCTCTTGCTTGGACTTGCAGACACGACACAGGCAGAACATGGAATCTGCTTCTCAAATCCTTTCTGTAACTGGGCTCAGATTTTTTCTCACTGATTGCAAAAATAATGAGGATTAAAGCCGAACACAACGGCACAGTTAGTCCATGCTCTAAAGGTCTCACTTCTGTTTTGTTTTTCTGTATGGACATTGTAAAAATGGTCACAAACTCTGAATTCTGAGAAAAAAGATCTTGAACTTGATTAATCTCATGAATATAATTGAATCAGAATTACACATCATCAACCACAAAGATCCTGAAAATGAACAATTCATTTCACATGAACGTGACCCATAAAACACCTTCATCAGAGTAGAGAGGAGAACTCATCTTGAGATTCATCTATGTTGACATTCTCCTGGTCATTATGAGCAATTTGCAGTCGTGATTTTTCAGTAGTGAGTTTTCAAATGAAATAAAAACATATAAAGATGCGACAGTTAGATTCAGAGCTACAATGCAACTGTTCAGTCACTCATGACAGAAACAAATATTTACAAACAGAATTCACAACTGTAAAAAAACTCTTTCAACAATCACAACTAAACATAAAGAGGGTGAGAGAGTGTGTGATCGTACATACATTTTAGGTGTTTATGAAAATCCAGTTACAGAAATGTTTGTAAATACCATTTTCACCATTTTTTCTACATGTTGAAGGTGTGCCAAATTGTGACATGTAATTTTAAAATGAGCCCAAACTGTATCGTCTTTCTTTAGTAAGGCTTCTGAACACAATAGGAAAGAACAAACCAGTCAACCGCACACGTGTGTGTGTGTGAAGCACAGTATGTGGGGAGTACAGTAATGTGGGGCGTTTGGAAACAGCTGAATAATGTAACTGTAACCATGAGCAGTAAGTCAGTTCAAATTCATGGATGACAAGACATCCAGAAAAAACTTTCAAATAAAAGTGACTTTAAAACGCACATCTTCATTGCCAGAGTAGCTTTTCATCTCTGTTCTTAACCCTGGATTTGCCTCCTCGTGATTCTCTCTCGCTCGCTTGCTCTCTCTTTACACACTACCCTCATCTCTCCACTGGCAGCCTCTCGTTCCTCTCTCTATGTGAGGTTGTGGAGAGGTTGGCTGACCCTCATGCAGCTCCAGTAAAGTGCTCTGGCCAGCGTCAACACCACCAGCAGCAGCACTGCCGCCCAGGAGGCGTAAATAGCCCTGTACATACGTGCATGTGACCACGTCCCTGCCTACAGACACAGAGAGAGACACAGAGAGAGACACAGAGAGAGACACAGAGAGAGACACAGAGAGAGACACAGAGAGAGACACAGAGAGAGACACAGAGAGAGACACA
>JAZGTJ010016121.1:0-12907 GCA_036877575.1 Botia almorhae | reverse complement strand
GACGGAGGCAGAGATTGCAGGTGGATGTGTGTGTCGTCTCAGTTGTTGTCTTTTATTGAATCATCATAGTGTTTCATCACATGAAGGCCAGAACAAAGCTCAAACCTACAAAACTTGTCAAGAAAACGTCCAGATCATATTTCATTCCATAATCAAAAGAAAGAAATAATCAATTATATTTGGAGGGAGTCTATTTTTAGGATGAAGATCATTTGCATTGTACCGTCACCTTCGTTCAAACTGAACACAGTTTCCCTTCAAACTGTATTTGTCATAACGGCTAACCCTGTCAGTATTTCTTACACATTCTTTAATATGCTGATGTTCATTGAAAAATGATTGTAAAACAGTATTTTAGTGTAACATGGTCAAAAAGATGATACTGTGTTGCGGTAATGAGAATCATCATCAACGTCAAGCTGCTGTACGGTAATAAGAATTAAGGGAAGAGTTTGTTTATTGTCCTGAAAATGGAACAACTACATCTATTTTTTTAATGTCACACATATCTTGTGAAGGACAATGTGGCTACATTGCTACAAACTGCAGGCTGCGGGGTAAAACTATAGATTTTCACAGATACATTTTCAGTGGTTATAGGAGAAAATACCCTCACGAAACTGGTCAATTTGTCACAATGTGTTCTTAAAATTAATAAGGTCAACTGGAGAAACACAGTTTTCATTTCAAGCATTTAAAATTTTATCACATTATGTTAAAGTAGGATTTGTGTGTATCTCCTTCCATCCAGTTATTAATTCAGTATTGAAACAGGAAATATGATTTCTGCCTTCTCTTTGGTCAGCTGCAAATAGCTATTGTATCTCTAATGTGCTCAATCTCGTTGTCATTTCCTATCAGACCTAAGAGTGAAATGATGTCATTTACATCTCATTGTCCTCAGAAAGAAAAGAAAGGGAAGAATGGCCTGCTTTGCAATCTGAAAATGAGAGTTTTTCTCTCCAGTAAATTGGGTACATCAGCGGCTGTGGTCCTTCAGGTCCGCGACAATCACCGAATAAGGAAAATCACTCTGCTACCCAAGAATCGCTTGCGCTCTCTCAAACAGCCAGAAACGCCATTATTCCACCATTTTCCTCCTCTGTAGGTCCACTGGCTATATCATACCTCAAAGAGTGGAAAAAAACTGCAAATTGGCATGAGTGGAGCGTGTGAAGGCACTGAATTACCGACGCCATATCTTGTTGTGTGATTAGATAATTTATGCGAAACCATGCATAGTGGAAATGATTCAGGGCGTATAATAACAAGACCTCTGCAGACTGAGATTGTGTAAGATCTGCAGATGAGTAGATGATTTTAAAGTATGGATCAGACGCATCTGACGCCGAAACCATAATCACATCCGTCCTCCTCTGAAACTTCTTTGTGACTTACAGAATATCTGCTTTCCGAGACGCAAAGGGAAATTAAAACAAACGTGAAGTCCAGCTCAGGTGGAAGGAGATTAGAAGGGGGGCAAATTAGCATCTTATATAACGCTATCAATTCCCAGAAAGAGCGCATTATGAGGACACATACCCATCACTGCCGTAGCGCAAGATTTCTTGGTTTAGGTTCAATAGTCTCCTAGCAACCACTGTGATGAAAAATAGTGGAGAAAAACAAGATCTTGTGTGGCCTAGTTTTTGCACATTCGCTCAAAGAAGGAAGTGGAAGTTTGTACACTAATGACCCTCATTGAGTTTGGAGGCTGTTATAGCCAACACATGTAAATGAGAGGAAAAAGGGATTTTTTCCATCCATTAGCCGATTATATTAGAATATGAATAAAGAACACAAGTATGCAACAATTTCTGATGTTCAGATATGGTTCTCATTTTAAAAACAGAAGCAAGAATAAATTATGCTGCTAATGTAAGCCATCACAAGAAGCCATTTGTATGGTCAGCCAGGTACCGATTAACTCGCACTGCAAACAGACTCAAAATTTATTTCAAATTGCTTTTAAAAAGCCCTGATTTTATAAAGTTTTTAAAGGAGCTGATTAGAAATAAAAATGTTTGAAATAAAAATGACCTAATAATCACAGATCGGTTAATGAATAATAACTACGTTGTGGGATGGCGCAGTGGCGCAGTGGCTAGCACTGTTGCCTCACAGCAAGAAGGTTCCTGGTTCGAGTTTGCATGTTCTCCTTGTGTCAACATGTGTTTCCTACGGGTACTAGATGCTTGGGTAGACTCCAGCCCCCTGTGACCCTCCCTGAAGAGGACAAGCCGGTTTGGAGAATGAATGGATGTCAGTGAATTGACCCGTTCAATTAAAACCAACAGTCTACTACAAAAGTACAGAAATATCGCCCCCTCCTGGAATGAAAGTGCAATAACGCAAAAATGCAGCTAAATTTAACTCACTCTATCGTATGTTAATCAGCTTGTCTAACAGACAGACGCAATTTTGGGCCCTATGACAAAATATGAGGTTGGGCCCCCCTAGTAGTGTTATTACTAATAAAGCAGATCTCTGGGGGCCCCTAAAGGGCGTGGGCCCTTAGAATTGTCCTAACTTTCCCCCCCTTAGCGGCGCCCCTGCTAACAGATATTTGACATTTCAATATATTTTTGAAACTAACACCAACTGATGTCTAAAAAACATTACATTTAGTTAAAAATGTTCTCCTTTTTGTTAAAAAACACAGTTGTTTTAGGGTCAACACTATCTCACCAATTAGCAAGCGTTATACACTGTTAAAAATCAAGGTTCTATAAAGGATTCTGCCATTTTTGATTCAGTAGAAGAAACAATTTCAGTTAAAGTTCCTTAAAAAATTGTTTCTTTTTAAAATATTTTTAGTATCTAAAACTTTTTTCTCTATGAAAACCTTCAGTACAACAAAAAGGTTCTGTGGATGTGACAAGTTCTTTACCATACAGCCAGACAAAGAACATTTTAGGAACCTTTGTTTTTAAGAGTGTAGGCAACCACCTTAAAAACTGTGAATGTACAATATATACATTTTGTCCAGAGCAAACAGGTCTTCCTGTCTTCCACAGCTCACTCTACAGACTCTTCATCACTCCCCTGAGAGTAGAACTGACAGTGTTTGTGATCCCTCACACTCTTCTCCAGACAATGTCCTCCATTATACTCCAGCTCAATCTCTCCTCTCCAGCACATCTCCTCGCTGTGGTAGCTCTCCAGATCCTCTGCGTTAGCGTGACTGATAGCCAGGCTCAGGATTTCTTTCTTCTCCTTGTAGAAGCGGAGCTCCCTGCCGGCCTGCCGGGCCTCCCCCAGCTCCTTCACAGCCAGCTGCAGCTCCTGGGAGAGCAGACCTGGGGACTGACGCTCCTTCTGCAGCCAGTCCAGAGCCATGTGGCTGCGCGTGCGCTCGTTCAGACGCTGCTGTGAGTAGTAGAGGATTACATCCTGTGAAACCATTAATCAGGAAAGAGACGTTTACTTTAGTATTCACATTTATTGACAGAAAAAGAACAAAATTAGCAAATAAACATGCTGTTTATTAACAGTGCATTAGGTTGTAGGATAATCATAGCTCATATGTAGACATGAATCTCAAATCGTGCAGGTATGTTTTTACTTGGCTAGTAATCCAAGTCGTTAGGTAAAATATTTAAAGCTGCAATAGATGTAAAATAAAGACAGAATGTCTGACAGAAAATTAAACAATAAGTTTTGGGCTCCTTTGACCTGCAACCACCCAGCCGCTACCCAAAGCACTTTAGCAACCCATTAGCAACGCCCTGGCAACCACCCTTAACAACTTAGCAACTAACAGTTTGTAGAAAAAGCCCTTTTTCTATGTAAAATGTAAAAATCTAGTTCTGCTTACCTGACGACTACATCTCATCTCCCGAAAAGCCTTCAGAGATCCGTTCCAGTGCAGAAGCTGGAAAACTGTCATTATTTCCTTGACAGTAAGAAAGAGAGAGAGAGATGAGTTCATACTGTCACACTCCACTCACTGTGTCGTTCAGTTTTAATACATGTGAATCTCTTGTGACATCATCACATCGTGCTTATTTTGAAGCTTGCAGCTCTAGTGACATTTAACACATTTCTGCTGTCTAAAAAAATGTGTGTTGCTTTAATGTTTCTCCTTTACGTCAAGCTGACATCACACAGAGAAATCTGGGAATCTTCCATATATACATTCTGCTTAATTAAGAAACAAACACAACAGCTTCCAACCAGACAAGCGGTCTTTCATGAGGCTTAAATAAAAGAGGTGCTATTCGTCTTGTTTTTACACGTTTTACAGTGTGGGAAGCAGGTACAGTACAGCACGAACTACTTGAGTAAAGTTTTAAAAGCATAAACATAATCTGTGAAATCATCTAATTGTCCAGCAATAATATTTACATGCTCTGTAAGCTAATTAATAAATATATAATATGCTGCACTATTTTTTTCATCATAACACACAAAGATTGCAGAACCCACAAACGCTGAACATGTCTGATCTCACTGCTGAAAAGACACCAGCAGTTATGTTTAGACAGCTGGTCTGCTGTATGGGGTGCTGGTGTCCTAATTAACATAACCACGAAGATGTTTTGCTGGTAAATAGCACGGCTATGCTCATCCACCAGCTTGACCAGCAACAAACCAGCATAACCAGCTTGACCCAGCATTGAAATCATTAATGCTAGTCTAAGCTGGTGTTTTCAGCAGGGTCACATAAAAGCTTGGCTTTTTCAACCTGAAATTCCAGCATGGTTCTCCCAGTGTTCAGCTCCAACATGAGGCGATAGGCTCCAATACTGGTACTGGGGTCAGAGGCATCTGTGAAGTTACCCTGAAAACACAGGATGTGTAATTACTCAGTGCGGGCGGACACAAATACAGAGGGTGGTCTGGGTTTCATTAGACACCCCTTTGCTTTGTTATACACTCAGAGAATCTTGTCTTTATTGTTGGGGGAGAAAACGCCAAGACTACAGAGGATAAATGACATGAGAGTGAAGCGAGACCACACACACACACACACACATTCCCACAGACTGTGAAAATCTTGGCAGGGAAGTTTGGGGTGAGGGAGGGTGACATTACTTGTTTTATTCGTTCAGTTTTTTCCTTTTGGTACAGAGCCAATCTATCACTGAAATTGCTTCTTGGCACTTCACTGTATTTATAGGCAAGGTAAAGCATGTGAGATGGAGCCAATGTGTGGACATGGATCTATAACTATAGTGGGTGGCCTTCAGCGTGTCCTCCCAGGCCGTACATACTGTAGAATGTAAATCTATAGAACTGAATGCACAAGAGTGATCTACGAGTAATGTGCCTATGAGATTTAGTAATGATCAGGTATTGACATTAATCAGGTATTGACCAGATTAATCCTAATTGACCTTGAGTCTGAGTTCGGTGTGAACAGCACATTCAGGTCAGTGATAAGACTCACGCTGGTGCTGCTGACGGCCTCTTTCACACTCTGTGATATGAACTCGGGCGTGATGCGACGACAGGGTAACTCGTTAAAGGTTGAGTTCATCAGCGCAATACGAGCTGCATCACGCCTGGCTTCTGCTTGACTGTAGCAATACTGCAAGAGAGAGAGAGAGAGAGAGAGAGAGAGAGAGAGAGATGCTATCCATTTCTCGTAATCATGAAATGTTGATGAAATAATCAAGAAATATGACGAGCTGCACTGATTGGATAATCTCGATAACATAAACAATCTGATTATGGTTTATTTTAAACAAACCCCTCAACAGCACACTTAACAGTGAGCCACATAATGCACACAAACCACATCACAGATGATGTGTCAGATCATGTCTACACTAACTCAACACGATCAGTGGCAAATTAGCCATGATTCAGTTATGTTCATGAAAACCATTATTAGGCAATATCATTGTTATAAATACACTATATTGTGTGAAAGTGAGCAGTACAAATACAGAAAAATATAGAAAATGTTCTTTCTATAGAGTTGAGTTGCTGTGGATTAAATGATCAGTATAAACTGTGACAAATCTCCTGTCTAATCACTGACCAAAGAAAATAATTCTATGCTGATTCTATGGTGGGCTTCATTCTCTCTATAGGGCTGCAGCCATTACAACATCACTGTTATTTTCAATAGAAGCGATGAAAGTTGCATCTCAGGTTATATGAGATGGAAGACCAGTTTTTGGCATTGATATTGTACAATTACAATTTACATACTTTCAAATACTGCTTTTTGGTGAATTTAATTGCACCCTACATCCGAGACACATGACAACTCAAGGTTATTAAGGACAATTGCAAGATATTCTATCACTTCTATCACTATTTAACAACATGTTCTCCTCAGGCAATTATAACACATACCCAAAATTCCCAGTTTATTTCTAAAACAGTTCAGTAAAACCTTTTCTGAGCGACACGATCCGTTCCGTCTGTATAACATGCTTCACAATGACAAGTGAACAAATAAACTCATCATCATTATTATTTTCCCATTTTCATTCCATAGAACATTCCATTTAAACTGAAGGGAAAAGCCACAAACTGATTGGTGGTTGGCAGCTGTAATTTAGCAAATCAGAAGCACCTGGTGGCCCCTTTATTTTCACACAGAGCCTCTGCTTTAATGAGCAGACACTCGAAACAGACACCAGATCTCAAGCCTTCTTATTTTCTAGACTCAAAAATATAATAATAATAAAAATAATAAAAAATCATTATAAGTCAGACCATATTTTTGAATATTTAACTTAATAATAAAAATAAAAAGTTGAAATTAATATTGGAGTTAAATGTTCCTACCTTGAAATTTCCGAAGCAGCTTCCACCAGGCAGAGTAACGTAGCATATGTACGGAGGGCCGGGTGAGGGGATGCACTCATACACCACCAAATTCTCTGTCTCCATCATAACATCTTTCACCTGTTTCTCCTCCCAGAACTTGTGAAGCATTCCCACAACGTTCACTAACAGCAAAATAAAGGAGCGGTTTAGAGATTTTGATGTCAATAATAGTATGAAGAAAATAGGATGGATGACAGGTCTCTGATTCAGAATGTGTGATTCTTAAATGCTAAGCAGGATGAAACAGCCTATTACCACTCGTCTCTCAACACTTTTAGACTGTTTATTTATCTCTTGCTGTGATTAAAGATTGTAGGGTGATTTAGAGGCACAAAATATCATCTGGACAGTTTGGCTGTGACACTCTGAAATGAGTTTTGTTTAAGGAACAGACACATTTTCAATAAACACAGCAGTCAAAAAGCTCTTATGTAACCACTTAAACACTCCATCATCATAAACACGGAACCTCTGTATGTTATTAGTGCTAAATACCAGCCGACAAGATTTTAAAAAATCCACAACACTGAATTTATTACAAGGCATGTTCATGTCTGACCATTAATAGCTTTCAATTTCTGTGAGAGAAAACACAAAAGCACTCATAAGAGCTTTGCCAACACGTGGTCAAAGGCTTGACACACGCAAATTCAGAGGTTCCATTTTGGTTCCATTTTGGTTCAACGTTACTCAAAACTGTGGCCGAGCAATATTTGCAACATTTACTGATATGTTTAAACAGGTTTTGATTGATTTTGATTTTGACTGAAACCCTTTTTTATTTATTTATTTTTTGCTTAACAAAATTACGTATTGTCATTTCAGTTTCTCGATAAATCATTACGCTGTCATTCCAGATTATTTCCTGTTGTTTAAACAGTTTAAACCTTCATCTTTCCACTTACACCAACATCCACTGTAACATCATGGAACAGTTTCTGCTAGCAAAACAAACAGGTGCTCGCGGGCTGTGTCCCAACAGCTGGGACAGTGTGTGGCATGTTTTCAGTGCTTCACACTCACAGTTACGCCACTGTTTGTGCAGTCTTGCTTTAATCAGTTCAGGCTTGGCTTATAAAACACACCCCCTCGAAAGAGGTCAGCAATAATATTGAGAGAGGGAACCGAGATATATTTTTGTTTAAAAACCACATATGTAGGAACACAGAGTTGTTTTTGCAGCGTGAATATTTTCAGCTTTGTGTTTGTTTAAGTGTCAGCTGTGTGCGCTCCACCCATGTCTGTGTTACACAGTATGCGAGTGTTTAATTCCACTCCTACTCACCAAACTTTGGTCTAAACAAACGCTAGAACATCAGCACTTTATTTTTTAGACATGCAATTTGCTGTTATTACACAACAGGACGGATTTTTCCCGCACAGATGCTGCACGGGCCCTTTCACAGTATAAAAAACATAAGATCTAAACTGTATTAAAACTGCCTACTCACAGTCTTTGAAGGCTCTATCATCGTCAGAGTCCGGTCCCGACATCATCTCCAGCTGCTGGTCTCACACGATGCAACGGTCTTCCACTGTTTCCGGATCTTACACGTCAGTTATATTCCAGAAGTGGTGAACATGAGGAGATCCCCTATCACCCCTCGCCTCTCCAGCCTCCGGAACAGTCTATGGAGCCCTGTTATGCTCGCCCTAGGGGTTCTCTTCAGTGGCTGGCCCACCTTTTGTAAAGGGTTGAACTAATTAGCTGTGAGGTTGGTTGTTGGGCTGCGTTCCCTTATATTCACACAGACACACAGCACATACACACTCTCACAGCCTACTGCACACACCCACTCAACTGAGTCAACTAAGCCCTGGCCCAGGAATGCAGCCCCTTCTCCATTCATTCACAGCATGCCTCAGCCCTCCCTCACAACACAGTTTACATATGCACTCGCCAACTCACTATAGAAACTCACTATAGAAACCTTCAAGATGGACAGCAGACAAGTTCTGACTGTTTTATTGACCACTTTAATGGCCGTTGATGAAAAATAACCTTAAAATTGAACCTAAATTCAAGTTTCTATAATTATAAAGAGACAATTTGTTACAAACCAAGTTGCATTTATGTGCTTTTAAAGCAAAACATTGCAGCAGTTTATGTGTAAAATGATAAAACAGTCGTAACATACAGTTGTTATAGATGTTTTCCAGTTAATAAAATCATGTAAGCAGTCATGTGATGCTCTAAACCTGTGATTACTGTCCTCATAGATCCAGTAAAATCACACTGAGACCAAGTGATTTAGAAGTTATTGTAAGAAACTAATGGATTTTTAAATGTTTTTGACCTATGACCTTTTGGCAACAGAATATATGGCCAAACGTATTATTGTAATCTGATGAAGTGTGTATTCACTGTCAAACCTGACACTGTTTTCTCAGAATGTGTTATAACTTCAGCAACAGTCGTGCTCTTGAGAACGCACCTCAGTTTAGCTCATCTGAATGCTTGAATTGTTATTGTTTGTGGACAGCATCCCTCTGAATGCTTCACTCAGTCCGGTGAACTGAAAGCTCACTCTAGTCCTTCTATCTCTCTCCTCCACTTAGCATCCATGAGCCCACTTCCTGTATGCCTGAAGGCGAATTCAGTTGACATCATTGCTTAAACCACATTTTTCACCAGTCTGATGCCCCTCTTTCTCAACATTCTTGTGTCTTTCATTCTTGGGAATAAGGGCTCCATTCAGAGTCGAGCTCTATTATGAAACTGCTTTGGGAATAGAGAGAGGTGTTTAGCATAAATGACAATCGCGCTATCGCAGAACAGGGGGCTGGACACGGAGAGGAACGACTTTGGAGCTGAAACAAGACAGGACAGAAAGAGATATATATGTTTTTTATTGTATTCACCCAGAGCCTTTACTGGCTGGATGTTTATTGATAAAAACCCTAACTATATTAAACTGCTTTTTAACTAATCTCATTCACCGCTAATGATAAATAGCTGTGAGGTTTTCACTGGGATGAAAAGGCCACCTGGTGTGGGGAACCGCAGAGCTTGCTGAAAAGCTTCAAGCTTGCAGCTGTCAGATCAAAACTAAGCAGAACTTTGAATGTCAGTGGAGAAAAGACTGCGCGGGTTGTCAGCGCTGAGTAGCTTTTAGAAAAGTGTGTGCGCATGTGCTGGGTGTTAAAAGCCATGTACCTGTTTCTGCTGTATGTACATCTCTTTCTATACCTTTAAACTACTGAAATACTGCACAAAGAAAATACTAAGATGCAATAGAGTGTCTTGATCTCGACTCTGAAATCCCACAGCAACTACACAGACACATTGATTTCTCTTAGATATTTAGTCTTGTCTCACTGTTACAGTTTAACTGACAGCTGAGAAGAGCACCAGAATAAAACAATCAGAGATTTAGGCCTGTGCTACACATCTCTTACATTAAACAATGGTACTGCAAATTAGAGCTGAGCCAAGCAGAGTCCGGGGCTTTGTTGATATAACCTGCAGCCTTTCTGCATGAAGTGAGCTTTGTTTAAGCCTCCTGCTGTGGGAAATGTAAACGGCGACACATGGAAGTCTGCTTTCGCCTGGCACTGGCTCCTGACAGAGGTGCTGCTGATCTGAAAACAGCTTTGTGATTTTACTTGTGGCTTGTGTTGTTTACATCTGAAAGAAGATTCTGTTCCTGGATCAGCGCAAAGGGCAACCAGAGATTTATAAAGAGCACAAAGGCACAGCTGTGTGTGGCAGGTCTTGCTATAATAGATGTAATCTAGTGTACACTGAGTAATGGTTTAATATAAACACAGTAAATGGAAAGTAATATAAGCATTATAAGCTATTGCTAACATCATAAGCTATTGCTAACATTAGGCCTTTCTGTAGAGTTTATTAGAATGAACAAGAGTTTAAAGGTTGTCATAATTTTTTTGTGTTTGGTGCTTAATTAGGTGGACTCATAGCCTTGAATCAGATATCTTAAGGATTGTTTTTGTTAAGTAAAAATAGTTTTAAGACATAATTTGTGCCATAAAATTCACATGCATCTTTATTTGTTCCAAATACTCTTTATTGTTCATCAAAATACCAAAAAGCAGAATGCCAGTTTTTATATACAGTGATTGAAAAGCTGGGAAAACAGCTACACATAAATAAATCATTTTAAATTATTAAATAAAATAAAATAAAAGTGACAAAACATTACAATACAATTACAAATTGTAAGACATCATGCCTGCATAATACTATGCATTTCTAGATTCACAATCGAAAGGAGAATTGATACATTAAACATTTACTTAAATGCAATGAGAAAGATTTTAACAACAGAATCGCATTTACTAAAAAGAAAATACAGTTAAGAAAAAGGTTCATAAATCACAGCCTGACTGTTACTGTGACTTACGCCCCGGTCCAGTGGGGGGCAGCACTGAGCGTACAGCGAGGCAAAGGCAAGCCTCGGTTATCACTGCCCTCTGGTGTATTGAGATGAGCATTAAAAATGCAGCATATCGGATTTTGCGATGTTGTTCTTGGTTCGGCTGCTTTCTCTGCTCTGCGTTCATAATTCCCAGTTCATCTGTTCGCGGACAAACACACAGTGACAGCACACAGCTGGGTGAGTACACGCTCCTGTCTGATGTTTAGCAACACCAGCACAACACAGACACACTGTCCCGTTATACGAAGACTGGCAGTGAACTAAAAACAGCACATACAGTCTGTTTTCATGCATGTGTGTGATGTTCAGATCAACATGAACGGGCGCTGCTGGGCCTCTGTGTGTTTATTTCATAGTTCATGGCTTTCAAAGCACACACGCGTACGGTTTATTTTATATGCGTATGTATTTTTATTTAGTGGACTAGCTTAGATTTAGAAATAAACGGATGCAATCCAGTTGTCTAATTGCCTAGTAATCTGCCTATAAAGTATCTTTATCATCTTTATATGTTCATTCAAACCCTTATTCCCTACTTTGAACTATTTAACTTTGTTCCTTTTTATAATAGAGAGTCGGTTATGTCATGTTTCAAATAAATGACAGAAAATAACCTGTTTCTTTCACCTCACATCAGTGTGGAAAATGGCTCACAGAAATACAGTATACACATATTGGACATTGTGTTGTATGCTGTTTTATCGCCACAGGAAATCTGCATCCTATTTTTTGGAAAAAAAGTGGTGAGTGGCAGTTCCTGACGGGACATGTGGACTGTTAGGTAAGATGGAGCTGAAGAGACACTCTTCAGACACTGTCCTGCCTCAGACAAACAGGATCTGAACCCTGGGGTCACGGACTCTCTATAGCCAGAGGAGACAATTCTTCTGTGTTATTATAGGAAATGGCTAATAATAGATGACAAGAAAGCCAAAGTGTACCTTTGTCAGAGTCGTCTTTTGTAGCAGGCGCAGTCAGAGAAGACAGCAGTACTCGATTTTGGTAAAACATTTTATCTCTTTAAATATGGAGTCATATAAATTGGTTTGGACGAGTGAGTTTGTATTAAAATATGTACTTGCTTTGTTCATGCATGCGATTCAAATCGTACATTTATGAATGGTCAGATGCAAGAAGGATTTGTCCAGAAATGAGCTTATATTGCACTCATTATAATGCGTTTTCATTTCCTTGCAGATGAATCATGATCCCCATTACTGAGCTGCGCTATTTTGTGGACACGCAACCTGTGTATCGCATTCTAAAGCCGTGGTGGGACGTGTTCACTGACTACATATCAGTGGTTATGCTGATGATTGCCGTGTTCGGAGGTACACTGCAGGTCACGCAGGACAAGATGATCTGCCTACCCTGCAAATGGGTCGTTAACAAGACCTGTAGAAAGTATTTCAATTCTGCGTTTTCTGTGCCGATGACCCTTGAACCTCAAGGAATACAGTATGACCTCGATCGGCACCAGTATAACTACGTTGACGCTGTGTGCTACGAAAACAAGCTGCACTGGTTCGCTAAATATTTCCCATATTTGGTGCTGCTGCACACGCTCATCTTTCTGGCTTGCAGCAACTTTTGGTTTAAATTCCCCTGGACAAGCTCTAAACTGGAACATTTTGTGTCTATTCTTTTGAAATGTTTTGACTCGCCGTGGACCACACGAGCTCTGTCTGAAACGGTGGTGGAGGAGAGTGACCCTA
>JAZGTJ010016120.1:0-12907 GCA_036877575.1 Botia almorhae | reverse complement strand
CACACACTCGCTCTCACTCACACGCTCTCACTCACACGCTCTCACTCACACACACTCACTCACACACACTCACTCACACACACTCACACACACACACACTCACACACTCACTCTCACTCACACACTCACTCTCACTCACACACACACACACACACTCACACAGATTTTAAAGACGACAAGACACTAAACTGTTTTATCAGTATTTATTGTTTACTTTCATATACAAAAAGATAAAATTGAAATAATCCTTTCTAGTATTTTTTCTCTAACAGTCAGGGTGTCGTTGTTTCACACTGGCCAAATACTACATTCATACTGGTTTATTCTGGCACCAGTGCAGAGTCGAAACAAGCACATCCCAACAGCAGACAAATCTACTCCAAACTCTGGATACTGACGTCTAAAATTACCACAGTAAAAAAAACAATGATTCACTGCAAATGAAAGAACTATGTTACGATGATCATTCAGGAAAATCCTCCGTTCATTACCGCAGTACGACGCTTGTGGATTTCACCAGGCTGTGTGATAGATATATAACATTCTCTTCAGTCCAAAAACAGGATTACAGCAACAAGCTCCACTCTCTGTATACATCTTGTCTTATACAGATTTTTAGTATATTTATGTTAAAATCAGTAGTACAAGTCATATCTGTTCTACAGTTTTAGCTACAATAGTGAAAGACCTACAACATGTACAATTCACATCTTGTGGCGAAGAAACAGCATGTCAAAAATGACCCCTGACAAGAAAACCTCTCTCATCTCACGTGTCATTTTCTCAGCACCCTAAATGCAGACGTGCGTCTAATCACATGACATATCGAAACGGAGAAAGACAGGAACCACAGAATCATTATATAGACTCGTTAGAACCTCCCAGCAATCGTACGATAATTTTTAGCATCATTTTAAGAGCCTCGCTGTTTACACACTGTACTTGCTTGTATATTATGGCATTTTCTAATACTTATAGTAACTGCAATAAAACTGTCTGAACCTTTGAGGCCAAAACATACACAATCATTTACAAAGATCTGCTGGATCAACCACAAACTGCCAGAATGATTTAGCTTTCTGAAAACTGAGGCAGGCAAACTGACTGGATTCTGTCAGGGCTTCATGAGTCGGTTTTTTGGGTGCTGGCGAGTGTTAACGTCTAACATCTGCTGGGTGCTGAGAGATCTGAGATGAACGAGGTTGTGACACTGTCAAGAGCTCTTCATTCACGTCACACCAGTATAAAAAGAGGTTTGTGGTTTATGATAGTGTCACAACTATCCAGCTAAGCAACACTGTTTTACATGAGTTCTGAGGTATCGCTTTCTGAAAACCTGGAACAAAGATTGTATCCAGAGTTACAGCTGGTCACTTCGAGATATATATTTTTAATATTTATTTTATATAGCTTTCTCTGCAAGGTATAGCAGAAGATGAGAGGTGGAAGAGAGAGAGTGAAAACACAACAGCGGCTGCTTCTATAATCAGACAACAGGCACATGAGAATCCCTCTAAAGATCATTCACAACATTACTGATGTCAAAAACCAACAAATTATTCTCAAATCATGTGAGCGGCTGTTCTGCTCAAGACGACGCACATTAAACTGAAATTTAAACAAGTCACTGATCTCACTGCATCTGCCAAGAATATCTCGCGTCATATTTCACCCCAAAATTAAAAATTTTTAGGAGAAAGTACATTTGTTAAAGAACATTATAGTAATATTTGTTGTACAGCCAATATAGAACTAAAAAAAACCCAATATTTATGTATTACAGTAAATCCCTTTATATTAATGGTCAAATGAATCCTAATGACCCAGTTTCTATATGCGATAATTTCTTCTTCTGTTTATCTTTTGCTATAAATTGGGGTGAAATATGACCCGTGGGGTGACTTATGACTCGTGACTGCTCTCATCACACAACCCTTTATAAAGCTGCAGCTCAACAGCAGAAGTGACGACACACTGCAGAAATACTGGACTGTTTCAGTGCATAATGAAATGTGTGTATTGCATAAATCATGTCTCTCGCTGCTTAATCCAATTAAAAGAGTAAAACTGTTACAGCACAAAGTCATTAAAACAGCTCGTCAAAAACTAGGTCGAGAGGACACAATACGATGCATAAAAAACCCCAAAAATCAGCACTTGAACTTCTGTTGTGCGTCTGTGGAGAAACCCAACAGTGCGGCCTCAGAGAACGAAAGAATCAAATCTTACAAGTGAAGTTCTAGGTTAAGACAGAAAGACAAATGCGTTTCTAACTACTGTTCAAAAATAATACAACACTTTGGTTATAAAGTTGCAGATATGCTAGAAATTTGGCTACATATCGTGTTATTTGAAAAGAGGACCGTTGATAGAAACATGACAGAGGCCAACAAACAGATTCCATCTGTTATCAAACAGAAATTAACCATTCAAATCATTTTGGTAGCTCGCCTGAAAGTTATCATCAATGCCCAGAAGTTCTATCAGAGAGAACACAGAATATTGCTGGAGATATTGCTTTGCTACATCGGTTGAGCCAATTGGAAACTCCTCGTTTGCAGAATCATCCAGACTTTCCTAGTCAATAAAGTGGCATTTGTGCCACAGTAACCTGAAGAAAATGTCATTTCCTGAAAGTATCAACATCTCAGATGAAAAGTGGACGCACAGCGACATAAACATACAGTACTCGCGACTGGCAAACATTCTGCGGCGCTGCTGTGCGTTACTCTGACTTGGTAAAGGGGTGACACGAACATTTCTAAACCCAAAAACACTGTTTAAAAGCTTAATATAAGGTTCAACACACGACAGTGTCTACATAAACAAGATCTCGCTGAAGATCAGCTGAGGAAACTGAAGCTGACCGGAGCACAAGGGTGAAGACTGTCTGAGAACATACTGACCTTCAGCGAGACGCACACATCTCAGTCATGATCTATGGCACCATTAAAGAGAACTTAAAGCTCTGAGCTCCGTCTGAGAGGAAACAGAAGCAACCGCTGCAATGCATTATGGGTACAGAGAGTGAAATGGCACCGTAGGGACACCAAACCTTTTTTTGGCCCTGAAGTAAAACCTCAAGTCCGCCTGAACGTCTTTAAATCCGACAAGCCTGAATTTGCATCAACGGCGAAATTTGGGTGAAGGTAATTTGGTAAGAGTGAAGTGACCGCGCCACTTCGCTTCACAGTCATTTTTTATAAGTATGCTTCTGAACAACAGGTTCAAATTTTGTCCCCCATAACACTGTCAGAGGGTCACGTACAAAATTGTGCAAGTAAAAATGGGGCAATACGTTTCGGTTTTTGGAAGAAGCGCCAAAGGTTCAATGTCCCGTGAAGTTAGAGACGAGAGAGAAGCGTACAGGAAGATGAGAACAAGGCCCTGTATCGCACAACTGTATACAGCTATTTACACAAGAGGTTTCTCACATTTATACAACAGAGCTCGGTAGCACTTCTTAAAAGATTTGGGATTTTTTTTACCTTTTTTTTAACTTTTTTGACGTCTTCCTTAATCATAAAATCCAACGTACACCAAAATATACTTACTACAAGTCAACACAACTAACAAAATATATAACAGAAGTCATACACTTAGAAAATCTGAGGTATTTCTGGTCTGAGGTGGTCTGTGGTTTATGAACAATAACTTTTTTTGTCCTTTTATAACTGTTTTATTGTTTTGAGTTGCGCTCTTTCGTCTCGGAAGCCTTTTAATGTCTGGCGACGCGCGATCGCAGATGAAGGATCTGAGCACGATCCAAGGATGAACTTTACTGAGAATATTCCAGAATAAATCACCACATTTTATCCAAACAGCAGCACTGTGAAAATGTGATTCTATGTCTAATAACGGCATATGAACATGTGGATAATTTGTCTCGACCACTTTCGAGACAAAATAAATATTATTTTTGTGTGTTTATCTTTGCTGGATCAAAGTGAAAGATTATGTTGTTAAATTCTGAGCCCCTGACATTGATGTGTCTGTATTGCAGGGTGTTGAAACTCCGGTTTTGGTCCCTGTCAGGAGAAAGAAACACATGCAGGGACCCGATGAAACACACACACACTTCCTGTGTGAACCTCAACAAACATGTCCAGGTCAAAGTTCACCCAGCAGTCAAAATACATTCTATTCCGCATGAAGACAATGAAAACAGCTTTCATGCATTTTTGAATCTGAGCATTATCTTTCATTTTCTACATTCTGTAGTTTTATGACACAGTGGTCGTCTTTGTTGTTATGCCGAATTTATGCTGATATGAAATAAGTGTCACAATGCAAAAAATCGATGGCGCTAAAAACAGATTTCATTGTCTATAAACAAAGTATAATTTCCTATAAATTCCTTCTGATTTTGGTGTGAACTACGACAGACGAGTTTCACACACCTGCTGTCTGAATCTGTGGTGACTCTCGTCTGTATCATGTGACGTCCTTCAGTCAAAAATATTACAGGAGTACAGAAACACTGTTCTGTTCACGGCCCACACTGGCCAAAGCATTTTATCAGCGTTTCTACTGTCAACACACTCTCTCTTCACCAAACACACACACACACACACACGCTTCACGGTCTTGCATGTTTTGTCTTGATAATTAGTGTTAAATTCTGAGGGCACCATAATATTTCTGTCCTACTGATAATGTGGGAAGGCAGTCATGGACCCCACAACCTCCTTGACACGAGATACCTGAGAAAGATTTCCGTACCAAACCAAATGTTCTCATCACCGCCGATATTTCCATATGCAAGCCACCGATGTCACCCAGCGGAGAGATTTCAGTCATGTCCACTCAGTAAAACCTCCAACCAAACTCGCTTCACACTCACCAGCTTCAATATCACAAAAAACAAACAAATGAAAGAAAGAAATTCGTCCAGTCGTCTTTTCCGTGTTTTTCGACACCCGTTAGTTCCGTAAAAGACACGTTTCCGTCATACACTGTCGGAAAGAGAAAAATAATAACAAGTGAAATCCGGTGAAGAATTTCAAGCGCGCGTGTAACAGTCATAATGATCCTCGCCGGTTTTGCAGCAGTGTTGGAAAATCCCGTATGGAACTGATGAGAGGATGATGTCATGGTTCGTTTTCACTGGTGAACGTGTCCGGCGACAGAACGACAAAAACATAAAAAGGAAACAATCAAATGAAAACTCAGTGGTCAGAGGTGAAGGGCTGAGGTACCTGCAGTGCTCTGCATTCATCTGTCGGCACCTGAAATTGTGTTGAGATGTTCTCTCTCTCCGTTTGTATTTTTAAAAATCTCTGGTGTTTGATAAAAATACAGTAGAGAAGTGTGCTGGTAGTTACTGATCCGATCAGGAAAATAAAAATAATAATAATAATAATAACGTTTAAAAAATGTTAGGAGAAAATAGCAGCTGCTTTAATGTTGTTGAGATTCACTGAGTTTGGAAAGACGAGGGTTGCTTCGTTTGCTTCGTGTTCGTTTGCGGTCGAGCGTCGCGGCGTGAATCAGATACTGGACTCTTTGGGTGGCAGGTCTACGTTGGTGACCGACGTCACCATGGAAACCAGGCAGTCTGAGGTAGTGCCGCCGGTGGTGCGGCGTATCTGAGAGATTCGCTCCTCCACACAACCGGCCGAAAGTCTTGCCTCCGCATCGTGATCCCAGCACTCCTCAATCGTCTCGCACATCTGCGCCAGACCCTGTTCAGATACCACAAACACATTTCTTCAGACCAATGTGAAGCACAGAAAACAACTGGTGAATCACACAAGGGTCGTTTTTATTCAAACGGAATCAGAGTGAACTCACAGAATGCTTCAACCAAGAGTCTTTAAAGACCGGCCGCATCTTCTTGTGGACCACGACCTCCTGTAGATCTTCCAGTGAGGGATGTTGTCCGATCTCCTCCTCAAACGGCAACATGTACTCATCTACTGGACCTAGAAGAGCACAGATATGTGCGGGCAGGATTTTATTCAAACCAGAATCATCAGGAAACAAGAAAGCAGACTGTAATTGCTAGAACTTTCTAGATCAGAGGTCTCTAGAGGTCCACAGAGCTACAGGGTTCAGCTACAGCCCTAATGAATCACAGCTGAAGCAGCTAATTAAGATCTCTGGGACAGCTAGTAACATCGAGGCAGGTGTGTTAGAGCAGGTTAGAGCTAAACTCTCATGCAGGAATATAGATTGGAGATCATTTCCACACTGAAGCATCAGATGTTCCTGCTCACCATCGGCAGCTTTACATCGAGCCACCAGCTCCCAGAGCACCAGGCCCATGGCATACATGTCTATCCTCAAGAACGCGTCCCTCTGGAAGTTAATCGCTCCCTCCAGAACTTCTGGGGCCATGTACCGCCGCGTGCCCACCTGACATGAGCAAACAACCAAACTTCAGACAGCTCCATCAAACCCTTCATTCTGACATTTAAAACATACACGTTAATTACACTGACAGATGCTTTTGTCCAAAACAACTACAGACCACAAGGTCAATTAATTGGTCAAATAAATAACAATAGTTAAAATAAAATGCCTTAAAATTGTTTTTATGCCTTTGTATGCAAGGCACAGAGCTCCAAACCTCGTACAGATGAACGTTTGACGTAAATTAACAGAGACGTCAGTATGAATCGTCTCACCTGGCCGTGTGTGTCTCCTGGAGGTTTACCGGGTTCAAACCGAACCGCCAAACCAAAATCACCAATGACAGCTGTGAGATCTGCCTTCAGCATCACATTCTTACTCTTGAAATCTCTGTGGACAAAGATTTAACATGAAAAACAGCCTCGTACTCTTACTATACAGATACTTACAGACATAATTCATTTTGTTCGTTGTTAACACACCTGTGAGCTATAGCAGGTTTTGGACCTTCTCCTTTAAATCGAGTCACATCTTCATGAAGGTACGCCAAACCACATGCCATCGTTTCAGCAATGTGACACAGATCATTCCAGCTCACCGCGTTCCCCTTCAGATAGTCCGTCAGAGAACCCTGAACACCAAACAGAACAACCAAAAGACAACCATTAAACAACAATACAATATAAAAGCAGGCACATTCAGAGGTTTAAGTTCCTCTCACCCTCTCGTGAAATTCTGTGATCAGCCAGAACTCCATCTCCAGGTTGGAACCGCGTTTCTCAGCGGCGATGTAGCACAGAAGGTTGTCGTGTTTCATGCCTGGCGTGGAGAAAATGTCTCGCTCATTCACCCACGACTGCTTGTCCTGTGAGACACAGAGTGAAAAATCACACGTCATTTACTAATGAGCAGCACGACAAAATATTAAAGGTCCTTCTTAAAGATGCTGAAAACAAACACAGACAACTAATTGTTTTAATTTACATCGTCAAGCAAAAGATATGAAGATAAAAACAACAAATATAAGTATATCATTTAAATAAAAATAAGAAGAGTACATTTTGATTTCATGATGATTTTAAACAGAAGAAAAGTTTTCGGTGTTTTTACATGACAACATTTTCTACATTTATATCAAGCAGAAGAAACAGTTTAAAGGAAGAACCTGAATGGGGAAAATCTTCACAGCTACATATTCACTCATCATCTGAGCCTTCCACACGCAGCCGAAGCGCCCCCTGGCTTTAACCTCCAGCAACTGCAGGGGCTTCAGGCCCACTATGGGTGAGGGGGGTGTCGGACCAGGGTCCTAAAACCACACCAGGACACAGAAAATTAGGAGACACTTAATAATGACAACAAAACACCAGCAGATGGAGCCACACAACAGGAAGTCAGAACTGACACAAGAATTGGTCCACAGCGGGTGAAATACTGAGAACAAACGTGCTACATTCCTCAAAGACAGTGTGTGTGAAACAGATGAGCAGTGGAGAGAGAGAGAGAGAGAGAGAGAGAGAGGAAACTGGACCTCGTTGATGTCCACATGTCCGTAGGGTGGCTTGCGGTGGCGATACATCCAGAAGGCCAAGAGCAGAGCCATCGAGAACATCATGATGGGCAGCAGAGAGTAGACCAGCGCGTTCAGCAGAGCCGACATGTGAGGAGGAGGCTCGATTTCTGACAGACAGACAGACAAGAGCGTTAGACAGGTCTCTGAGGAGAAAGGCAATGAGAGAGAGATGTAGAGGGAGAGAAAGAGAGAGGGAGACAGAGAGTGAGAGGAAGAGAGAAGGAAAGAGACAGAGTGGGAGAGAAACAACAATGTCCTATAGAGAACCAGATTCAAATTTAGCTGAAAACATTATAATCAGCAATTGAGGAACTGAAATTCAACAAACAGAAAAATAATTCACAGCAGCAGGTTCTGTCATGTATTCATCATTATAACTATTGTTTTTCCCAACATCTATAAACTCTGTTTGCACTGTTTTTGTTACCGATTTGTTACTGATTGTTTAATTTGTATTTCTGTGCTGTAAATAAAAATGATACAACAGATGAACGAACATGAGTGGACTACATTCTTAATTCTGATGATTATTAATAAACTGTGTGTTTTATATTGATGTTTCTGCTGTCTGATATGCAGTTCAACACTGACTCCGCCCACTTCCAGTAGCTTTTCTTTATCTTCTGTCGAGATATCTCAGCACATCAAGAGATCAAGCTGCTCTGAGATCAGTCCCATTTCAAACTGTGACTTGAAGTAACTAAAATCATCGTGTACAGCTGCTGATAGCTGCACTGAGATCAGACACACAGTCACATTCAATCAGCTCTAGAGGTTCCAATGACATTAATATTTAGTGAACATTATTTTCTGTCCCTCTGTCAAAGATGCTGTCAAAGATCAGAGGTGTGTGAGCGCAGCTGTGAGTGCTGGTGTGGGTCTCCTCACCTGGTCCATCGCTCACGTCGGGCAGGTGTGTGAACTTCTCGTTGCAGAAGTTTCCCTCACAGCAGCAGAAGAACACCTGGGGGTTCTCCTCTGTGGCCACACACTCCTGCCTGTGATAATGAGATGCAAACGAGACACTCGTTACCTTCTGAGAGCACTAATGAGCGATTCGAGACGCGGCCGCTGTGCTTCTCAGAAGAGGCGTTTCTTTCAAGAGCTCGTGGACGTAACAGCTTCAGAAAACAACATTGGACTTCGGTCCCTGCAGTGATACGGTGAGTTTTTGTCTTCTCTGAAACATCTGGACGATTTATTTGAGAACACTTAACATCTTCATCTGTCTTCAGCGCTAATAAAGAGCTCCTGAGAAACATATCACAGAAACATGAAAACACGGTCCACATTTACTCTCCTCATGTCACTCTGAACCCAAACAAACCTCCTCTAGGAAACACAAAAGATCTGCTCACTATAAACCAGATTCTTCAAACACTTAATAAACACGAGTTTGGAACGAGACAAGAAACTAAATTTTGTAGAAGAAAACTGCTCTTTCAAAAGGATGATATTACAGAATATGGCTTCCACTGTAGAAGTATGATGATCTTAATATCTTACGTAGACACACACTAAATGTTTGTATAACTATCACTCTCCTGTCTCAGTTTATCAGATCAGTCTGTTTACCTGAAAACATCGGAGAGAAAAACTAGAATTCTTTTTGGTGTGATATAACCTTGACAAACAACAGAAACGCAGGAGTGTTACACAACCCTTTCAGATAAAGGCATCTGTGTTCAGCGGCTTTCACGAGCTTGTGTTGAAAACAGGTTTCAGCGAGTGGTGTGTTGACCTCTGAATGTAACAGTACAGAAAGCACCAGTGGTCACACACGCTTCAGCGTGCTCAGTCAGCACTCTGCTGTGGATAATTCAGCCGCGTCCGGACGGTTCGGCCCGAATACAGGGCGGAGACTCATGCCCTCGATAGACCACAGGAAACCTGACAAACATCACACGCTGACCTTATGATACAACTTCTGTTCACTGCACAAACCCACAGAGTCCACCAAACCAAACTGATGTGGGTTCTCTCTCCACTGCAGACACACACGTATAAACAGAGGGAAACAGAAAGTGTGACCCACCTAAAAACACCCATGAGAGCACCTGTCTGCCCCTCACTCATGCCCATGACAGAGACTTCAGCCCTCAGATCCTCATGTAGCTGATGAAGTGTCCAGAGTGTGTGTGTATCAGTACATAACACACAGAACTGCTGATATACTCTGTTAGAGAACACTCTTAAGAAAAGGTGCTTCACGATGCCATAGAAGAACTAGTTTTGACTGTATGGTTCCATAAAGAACCTTTAACACCCGTAGAACCTTCTGTTAAGGGTCTTTGTAGTAAATAAAGGTTCTTTAGACTATATAAAGGTAATAAAGAAATGGTTCTTTTAAGAACCTTTGACTGAATGGTTCTTTGGGGAACAATAATTTTAAGCAGTTGAAACAATGACCTTCCAATGAGCTCTAGCTGTTACCATCAACATACTTCATTCTATAAATCATCACTGATGAAAAACGATCTCGCTATGAAGTCCCTCGTGTCGTGAGCACACAGGTTCCCCCAGAAAAAAATATCACTCAGGACAAACTGAGATATGAAATGTCAAAAAAACACACAGAGATTTATTCCACGAGTTCAACTTAAAAACCCACAGCAGCCGAATGTCCTCAGAGATCGTAGAGTTTCTTAGAGCAGAAATACTCCATTAAATGATGTAACACAGGTGCAAAAATAATCCTTAAACTCTAATGACGACACTCACACGCAGAATAAAAACAACACGGAGCAACACGGAGGCAGACACGTGGAAACTGTGAGATCCACAGCTGGATAAGGATATTATAGGACTGAAGTTCCAGGATCAAAAATGACTTTAATAAACAACATTCTCCAGGTCTGAGATATAAGAATGTAGAATGAGATATTGTTGGCCCTCAGATTCTCCTGGTGTTTGTCAATGCTCTCCTGAAATCATCTACTATCTCCACCTCAACAGATCTCACACATGAAATTTGTTTCAGTTATTCTAAAGTTCACGGTCACGTGACTGACCTGTCGTAGCAGTTGAAGTCATCTAGCCAGCATCCCTTCTTCACCAGCTCGATGCTTCCCGAGTTGTTCCTCCAGGAGGCGTAACAGTGAGAGCGCTTGTCCTTCTCGTCCTCGCATCTCTCCACGCCGCTGCGGTTGGTCTTCTCGACCTCCCAGTTGATGTTGAAGAACAAACACTCACGAGTCTCCACCTCTCCATGGCTGGGTCCTGCATGAACACAACACACCCCCACTGAAGTTACTGATCTTCTCACATTTCATTATTAGATCAAATAACCAGCAGGAACTGAAATATGTGTTTCGGACTGATGAAAGTCTGGATGTGACTGTATTAAATAACAAACATCACAGTGTCATTGATTTCAAAGCGTTAAAGCACAAACTTACAGTTCACCTCCAAATAACTCAATGTTGAAAACCTCCAGCATCATTTGTCTGACACCTGCTTTCATTTTTTGTTTATATAATTAAGTTTATAATCATTCAGGCTTAAGTGTCCAAATACCCTGAACAGGCAGTCAAAACATTGAAGAAAAAACAGCACTAAATCTTTGACCAAACATATAATCAACAGACTGTAACCTGTCTGACAGAGAGAGAGAAACTGATGTCTACAGCAAAACATATGCATGAGAATTCGAACCCAATGAAGGGCTCCGTTCCAACATCTGCTGATCTTAGACGACATCTAACAACATCACAGTCATGTTCCCTGTGCACAGAAGATCCACAGCAATCTTCTGAAAGTCCCACATTTGTATAAAATACCAATAATGTATGAGAACAAACAATGCCAAATAAACCTTTTCAAGCAGATAACAGAGGCGCAGTAACAGAGGCGCTTGCATCACACGCACACGAGCGAGGTGAGTTTTATCAGAAAGCAAAGCTCAAGGATGGATGAGAGCACAGCGTGTTTGAGGTGAGTGAACTTTGAACTCTGGTGCCTCAGCTGATACTGGCGGGACATTAACATGAGCAAAGAGGAACTTTATTATCCGGGTCAAAAACATGTTCATTTTACCCCAAAGTCAAAGAAAAAACAGTTCTATTGTGCCAAAAGAAAAACAGGTCAGTTTTAAAATGGTGATTTTTTTTGCACTGTGATGTTTTCGTGACAATAATTACATCTAATAATTCCCAACAGTATTTCAGCATTTAATTTACAGTATTTAATATATGTTTAATATACGTTAAAAAACATAAATCAGGTTGTAATTCACATTTAAATATTACTGTTCTCAGTGTAATATCACCTGTACAGTTTCCTGACAGGTTTTATGAGAAAAGGCTGTTTAACACAGCATACAACACACAGCACACAAAAGAAAACTCTTCAAAATCCTGTGTTACATGTCAGTCAGCACATTCAGCAGGATATAAAATAATGACCAGCCCTCAAGCATCGATAAACAAACACAAACATCAGTTATATACAGCCAGAGTAATAACACCTAACAAGGACGTCATGCCCTTGAGAAACAGTCCAGCAGAGGCGGAGCCAGAGTCACGAGACGAGCATTCACAGAAACTGATCTCAGAGCAGTGCAGAGGAACAGCGCTTCTGTCTCATTTACTGCTGGGGACATGAGAAACTGATCCCAGATCAGCACCGAGGAACAGTGTTTCTGTCTCATTCACTGTGGGGGAGCTGAGAAACTGACCCCAGACCAGCGCAGAGGAACAGTGGGGCAGGAGCGAAGCGTGAGCCGTGTTTACTATACAACACCGATTTGGCAGCCGCGGCCACGACAGATGTTCTCTCCAATCTGTGCATTGCGGTTGCTAGGCAACGGCAAATGTGGGAGTAGCGCTTTTCCTCGTCCCCGTAGACAAAGACCTTTTCAGTCGGCTTCTTACACACACATACACACAGGGAATAAACACACACACACACTGAAGACATATCACACACACACACATCACATCACACACACACGCACACACACATCACATCACACACACACAC
>JAZGTJ010016119.1:0-12907 GCA_036877575.1 Botia almorhae | reverse complement strand
ATTCAAACTCCAGATAGTTAAAACATTTGTTACATTTATGCATTTGGTAAACACTTATTCAAAGCGACTTACAGTGCATTCAAACTGTGCAATTTATCAGTACGTGTATGTAACTGAGCTCACAATGCTTTACCAGTTTAGCTACAGGAACACGTAAGCTGCGCGCAGAAAGCTCAGCACATATTAGTTTGGAGATGTTGTCCATATTGGATGTTTATACCAATACAGTTGAACACAATCTTAAGGCTTTAATGTATGGAAAGAAGTGTGTTGCCCTAACCTGGCCACATAACAAAAGACTAGTATTCCATAGTCAAAGAACTGTTCTACCTCATTTTGAGATTATACCTTCACATTCATATTTATAATAAGTCATATGTCATGTTTAGTAGGTCCACATTTAGTGCTGCGATCAGTAAAATGGAATGTACCGCGGGATATCTTTTAGTTTTGGCAGTTCTTGTTGAACCTTGATTTATTGTTTTAATAGGAGTAGGTTTTTATGAGCAAGGCAGTGTCTGTGGAGTGTGAACATGTCTGAGCTTGTCCTCATAGAGGAGGTGTGGGGGAAGGGGGTGTCGGTGTGCACTGCAGTCTACAACATGACATTTGGCAGCCAAAAATGATGTTCTCAACCAGTGGAGGAGAAGTGGACGAGTGTAGCCGAGTTATAGAACAGAAAGCAGAGTTTAGTGTAGCTTTCAGAACCTGTAAGAAGCTACATGACAGGATATAACCCAGAGGGTAAGAGGGAAATAACATTTTAAAAAGCTACAAACCTAAAACCTCATCTTATTGTAATGAATTAGAGGTAATACCCTGTATGTAAATTCAGTTGTTTTTATAGCACCTCATCAGTCATCTTTTAAAGCTGACTGTATGAGACATTTGTTAATGTTTACTAATAATTATTTTTCTTTTCTGTCAGGTTAATGAACTAGGTTTTGGTTTGTTTTATTTTGTATGTGTAATTGCTATTCACCAATTTTCTCTGGCATAACACAAATAGGTTAGGAATGTGTCAATTATAGATGTACAAAATGTTTTTTTAGTTAACCTTTTGGTATCTATTTTGCCAGAAAAGGTCAAACCTGACTAGTCTATTTGAAAGTGTATTAAATGTTTAAAGTTGATAGACTTTTTCAAAAATGTGCGTTTCTAACTTTAGCTCGTTTGAAGCACCTCAGTCATAGCAGAAAAGAAAAACACAGAGGTGAATTCGTTCTTTACGAATGAGTCAGTTGTTGGTAGGGCTGCGCAATGAATCATAATTGATTTCCAATTTCAATTATGGCTTCCAATGATTATAAAAACAAAATAATCGAGGTAAAACAGTTATTGTACCAAATTCCATTTTTACAAGGATTCTCTGTTGTTCTTGCTATAAATCTATTTTTTACATTGTTTTATTTGTTTTTAAGTTAAATCCATTTTTAAACACTTTGTGTTTGTTTATTTTTTAAATTTTTTGGAACCCATTGAGTAATTGTGTTAAATAATTGTGATTATAATTTCTGCTGTATTTGAGCAGCTCTAGTTGTTGGGCAGGTTTTTCGACCATCCTAAACCTCATCTAATATTTGGGAATTCAGCATTCCTATAAATTGTAGTTCAAATGTTACGAATGTTCTGTTAGTTTGTACGATTGTCATACAAATATTATTTTTCTGAGTGCAGAAGAGTATCTGACCACTTTGTGTCAGGCTACATTAGCACTTCAAGAACTCAGAATTATGCTGCTTCTGTTTGTTTGTGATAAACCTTATAGTTAAATAGATCTAGAACAAAGTAAATGAATTCAAAGCATCTTTTCTCTTCTGACCGCAGTACTCACCAGAGCTGAATAAGCTGTTTTGTCAGTTGGCGAAAACGTGTGCGGTTCAGATGGTGGTGAACAACGCCCCACCCCAGGGCACAGTGCTCAGAGCCACAGCCATATACAAGAAGTCTGAGCATGTGGCTGATGTGGTCCGCAGGTGCCCTCACCATGAGAGGACCCAAGACGATGGTATGAACATACCACTGAACATATACTGTCTGTTACATCATTATCTAACAAAGTCTACAGGAAAGCACCAGTTGTGCTGTTATAAGGTCAAAGAGAAAGCGGTTCTTAAAGCCATGAATGTCTGTTTGCTCAGTTCTAGCTCCCTCGGGACACCTGATCCGTGTTGAGGGGAACCTGCGGGCCATTTATAAGGAAGATGAGATCACTTCCAGACACAGTGTAGTGGTGCCGTACGAACCTCCACAGGTCAGTCTCCGTGTTCTGATCAGTAAAAAGCTAAGTTCCCAAAAGCTACAATTCTGTAGTTTACGCACCCTCGTATCCTTCCAAAAGTGAACATTTGCATTTTGTGGAACACCAAAGGTTTATTTTGGGGGATTTTCTCAGCAGATGTTTAAACACGTTCGATTAATTGCAATTATTTTGATTAATTTATTTTAGCAGATTTAATTAATTTTTAGAATTTGTCGTTTTAATAGTTTTGTATCTCTTCTGCTTGTCTTGTGTAGTTGGGTGCAGAGTGTACCACCGTGCTTTACAATTTCATGTGCAATAGTAGCTGCATGGGCGGCATGAATCGACGACCCATCCTCACTATCATCACCCTGGAGACCCCTGAGTAAGTAGTGCATGTTTATGTTAGTGTGGTCGCATTTCATGGATTTCAGGGAACATCAGATCTGCTTTTATGCTTAACCCGCAGCGGACAGATGCTGGGACGTGGCTCTTTTGAAGTACGTGTGTGCGCATGTCCGGGAAGAGACCGGAAAACTGAAGAGAGCAACTTTAGGAAAGAGCAGGAAGCCAAGACCCCGTCTACCACCAAACGCAGTAAGTTTGCGTGTGTATCTGTGGTATTTGTGTGTGTGTTGGTATTCTATTTAATGTTAAAAGTCACGATGAAATTGCGACGTTTTTTTTCTTCCTATTGTTAATGCATATCTGGAATGAGGAAAAAGATGAAGAAAAGAACTTGATTTCATTCGTTGGGATTTGATTGGAGGGATGGAAACTGTGTGGCCATTGGACAGTCTGTATAGTCCCGCCCTCAGGGAGAGAGCTCTGTTATCAATTAACCACTTGTTTCATGGGGGAGGGGAGGTTAATGTTTTTAATTAAAGATTACAAGAGCACATTATTAAAAAAATTAATGACCTGCACGGATAGATCGTTTATAATAAACACTGTGAAATTACAAAAGAAATTGGAAATGATACGTTTTGATTTCATGTTGACTTTAAAGTATGGTTAGGGGTTTTTTACCTTGCTACAGTAATGCATGTATACTTGACTTGTGACCTCACAGGCTTTAAGGAATCATCCTCGTCGAATGCTCGAGCTGAAGGCAGTAAGAAGGCTAAACTGAGCAACAGCAGCGATGAGGAGATCTATACTCTTCAGGTGAACTTAAACACAAAACCACAGTCCAGTCATTCCTCTATGCATTTAATGTGATTTATCATGAACTTACTGTGTGTTTGAATGTTAATCAAGATTTTATGTTTGTCATAAATGTGTTCAAAGTGGGTTTAAATACACACACACACACACACACACACACACATACATATACATATATATGCTACATACAGTTCACAGTTTCAGCATAAATTGAAACACTGGGATTGGAAACTAAAATTTGACAAAAATCAAAAGCTTGGGAAAATTAGTAAAATGCGGAAATTATTTATTTTTAGGTCAATCTCAAAGTATGACCAGATCTAGGCAAATTTTGTGACGATGATGTTGTGATGTTAACACTTTTGTACGAAAGATCGGATTTTTCCATTGAAGCGAGATGTTTCCATTGAAGCAAGATGCTCTTTGGAACGTATCTTGCTGGGATAACATGGATCATCAGGTTTTGCACTTGTGGAGTGCATGCCAGCTCAAGTGCATGCAGTCTTAACAGCAAAAGAGAAATAAATCAAGTACTGCAAAATTTAAGTTAATTTCTGAGTGCAATTTGTTTACTTTGGAAGCTGTCAAAATAACTTGTAATGAATAAAGTTGTATTCAGTCATAATCTGTTCTGTCTCGCAGGTGCGTGGTAAAGAGAGGTTTGAAATGTTAAGAAAGATAAATGACAGTTTGGAACTGAGCGACATGGTGCCTCCATCTGACGTCGACAAGTACCGCCAAAAATTGTGAGTGTCGTCCCACAGCCAGACGTTGCTTCTATTTGAACGCACACCAATTTGAATAATATTTATATCAAAACTCAAGAGAGCCACAGTGTGAGAGCAGCAACTGCCTCGACACAATGACTCTGAGCAACAGAACATTCAATCTTTTTAATGCAAGCAATGTAACATATATGACATACTTTCTTTTTGTAGGCTCTCGAAGAACAAAAAAGAGAAAGAGACACAAACTCCTGAACCCAAGCGTGGGAAGAGGCTGATGGTTAAAGATGAGAAGAGCGACTCGGATTGAGGGATGCTGAGAGAGAAAGAAATGGAGAGAATTTTGTTTTCCCCCCACTGGCTTTCTTTGCCTTTGTTTTTCTAAAAACAACAGCTGCTTTATGAGTTTGTGCCTGTATTGCTCTAGACCTATTCGAACCCTCAGTCCTACATATTGTTCTTCATCTTGTTCATTTTAACAGAATGTTTGTAAGTCTGCAGAGCCAAAAAGCAGTGTAAGTTTGAGGTTAGTATAAGTTGGTGCCTCAGGAGGAGGCAATAGTTTGTCCCACTGCAGGGCTCCTGCTAGAGACTAAGAGACTGTCTATATACTCGTGCAGTCAGCTGTCTATATACTCTTGCAGTTGGCTGTATGGAGTTTATCCTGTTGTAGGTCAGTGCAGCTCACTTACCTCCCAAAACTTGGTTTGTGTTGTCTAGGTAGGGTTGTAACTGAGAAACTGTTTCTAAAAGTACTGAAGGGGTATTACATCACTGAGGTTAGATTTAATGGCCAGTTGTCAATCGGTTACAAGCCAATTAAAGTAATAGAAATAAAAAATCTGATCAATTCTGTGTTGCATCCTTTTCATTTACAGCTTCCCAATTCACTTGAAAGGTGTATTAAAAACATGCTGTATAGTCTGGAAATGTTGTTCAACCGGTAACATCCTGCCATTTGAGGAATTTATTGAATACTGTCTTTTTACATGTGTTTGAGAAATGTACTTCATAGATGAACTCAAGACTGTCTGGTTCACCATGTGTTCACTGGTGTTGTGTCGATGGTTATGGATGGATGCTTGAATATTTTATACTCAGGGCTTTACGTCCCTCCTGGTAATCTTGATAAAATTGCTCTACTGGTCTTGCTATACATTGTTTTTTTTTTATTTTTGCATTTCTGCTTTACTACTGTATACACGCAGTTTATATGTACACATGCAGTTATTAATCTTTGTAGCTGGGGTGGGTGGTGTTTTGTATGAAAAAAACAAACTTTTTTAATATACATTCTTTTATAAAAACATTTATTGTGTCTTTGACTTCTTTTCAGCCATTATGGCAAAGAAAGATTTTAACAGATAAGTAATAAAACGAATGACTCTTGCACGCATATGATTATTGTACAATTACATAACATGCCATAAAGTGTTAAACACGTTTAGAGTATGTAGGCAATCACCTTTTGTCTTCAATGGTGAAAGACATTATTGTTGTAGTCTTCAATATTGGTTTTAAATTCTTTACCCGGGGACACTGTGCAGTCAGTCTGTTCCCTCTGACACACCTGATTCAGATTCAGAGCTCGTTAGCATAGAAATCCGAAATTTAAATTGGGGTGTCAAAGGGAAACACAAAGTTCAGTGTTGGGGGTCCCCAAAACGAATTAAGAACTGATATTGTGTTTCTACTTTATTTGCCATTAAATAATGGTTCTTCATCTAGGTCCAGTGAATCTATAGAACTTTCTGTACCGTATATACTAGAATCTCATTTGTTCTTTTAAATCTTTTAGTACCTTCCAGTTCAAATGAACGTTTTCCATAAGACTACAAACCACTAACTGGTCACAGGCCTGCACAAACGGGCGACTTCCCTCCCTTCAACAACCTCTTATTAGAATATTTTAGTGAGTTAGTAAGGGTTCAAGATTTAGAAAGGGATCATTTAATTTCATACTACTGCCTTGATACTGGGGGTGGTCAAAGTTATGAGTGTTCGTCCGTCTAGTGGTGCGAAGAGTGGGTACAACTTTTCGCGGAAACTTGCTGTAAATGTAAAGATATGCGACTGTGTCTCCACGTTGTAGAAAGACACCTGTCCTTCTTCATAATCCAGGTATACTCCCAGTTTCCTGGGCATATGCATCAGGGGTAGCTGAGTCTCTGGTTTGGTGCATGCAAAGAACTGTCGTGTGCTCCTCCATATCACCCAGTAGCCCTCAGAGGGGTTCATGGGAAAGCGGCCATGTCTTTTGGAGGAAGCAGTGGTCACTCCGATACGCCAGTAGCCATTGTTGGCAATATCAACTTCCCAATAGTGACGACCGGACGAGAGCCCCTCCCAGCCCAGAACACAAGGCCAGCTGTCAAAGCGTTGAGTGCTGAACGTTACTTCAGTTTCACTCAGAGCTTCCTGAACCTTCTTCCTGTCATCCGACAGTTGTAGCCATGAGTGATTAGTCATGGGGTCCAATGTGATGTCGACTAAACACAAGAAATGATTCACTGGACAAATGCAAACGTAAGAATCTTCCCTAACCCAAAATGAACCAAACCAATGAGTTTTTTCTGCAGTTTTGCTGTTATAGACGGATGGGTTTTTTTTGCTCTTTTTTTGCTTTTTAAAGATAGAGTGCAAAGTTACATCCAAGCTATTTAAAATAGGAAGAAATCATTTTCACAGAAAATAATAACAATACGTAATAACACATAATAATACATCATTTTGATGATCAAAGATGAGTTGTAGGGGGATAAAATCATTGATTACAGCAGGACATTAGGAGCATAAATGATATGAATCGGTGATACCTGACGCCTTGCAGATCCAGCTCCACACTATAGAAAACAGTGTTAAAATGATTACTGTAATAATGTGTTTATTGTGTTACACGTAGTTGTACGAAACATCATTATTGTATTGAGATGAACAGATCAAATAAATCAGTACCTGAGTTTGGAATGTACTTTGATGTTTCTGTTAAAATGAATGAAAGAAAATTTGAGCAGTTGTCAAAATTATTTGCACAGAAAAGCTTCAGTTGAGGGTTCGGGCAAAAGTCTCACCTGTTTTCCAGTTACGCTGTTTGCTAAGGAGCCACAGCTGTGGAACAACATCCTAAAACAGCACATTATCAAAATATTAAATTGGAACAAAAAAGGCTTACCTAAGAGTATTACTCAAGATAATGTTTATATAGGTACACAATAATGCATTTTAATGACTTAGATTAAGGTTTAGCGAATGCTCGTAACTGTGTGTAAACTTTGGTCATGCTGTTTACATAAGCAATAATGGAAGTAAAGTATCCAAATAACAGCATGTTGGCATCACCATGGATCTGAGCTGGTTTATGGTTTTAATCTATGAACTTCAGCTAGACTTGAGTTATAGCTTGAGTTAACTTGGCCCTTATCTAAAAGGCGTTCAGTCTTACCTTACTGTCCTCCTTCAACACAGACCAAGTTATAAACTCCAGAAAGGGCAATAAAGTCAGAATTTTCTTCTTCTTCAGTTCCAGCTGTCTCAGAAACTGGACTAATTCCTCTCTCATGAAACCGAAGCGCTGCATATATACACAGACATGTAAAGATATCGATATACATGTATTTACATTAAAACACATCTTATCAAATCTCAGCCGATGGCTCTCACCTCTGACACAGTCTGCAGCTCTTTAGCCCAATCCATGATCTTCTGCTCTGTGTGCTTCACTGAGTCTGTCTTATTTTCATTCTGCTCCCAGCATGCATGTCTTTCTTGTCGCCATGTGCCCTCACTAAACAACTGTAGGTAGGAGAGAAAAGACAGACTTACACAATGTAGGTAATCAAGTTTCAAGTTTAGTTATAAAGCTTTTTACAATTTTGCATGTATAATATGTATTGATGTCAGCAATCTCTCTGAGCAAGCCAAAGATGACAGTGGCAGTCCAAAGATGTAATGCTATGACCTTAATAAAGCTTCTTCTAGTTGTTTTAGGAATAATTTAATGTAGAAAACATTATTTATGGATGGATGCGTCTCTTTCAGCCTCAAACTCACCATGTCAACTTTCCTGAGTTCTTGCGCCCATTGGAGGATGAGCTTACGACACTGCTCCAGACTCTGAGGCTCGGCATTCAGATAAATATCTTGGCCTTCATTTGCAATGGTGCCAGGCTAAAAAAACATGCACACACACAGTGAACAGTGTTGTTTAGTGCTGTAGTGTAATCAGAAACACACACAAAAGCCCAGATGACATACATCACTAATATAACGCAAATCTGCAATAATTTATTTCCTAACAGCTGTTCAAAAACAAGTCCCATTGCATTGCAGAGGTCGGTTGGATGTTTATATGGACTGGTTGAATAACACAGAAACCTAACCTCACCTTTCCATGTTGCATTTCAACACAGCAATATCTTCATGAAAGCATTGGTTGTTATCAGTAGATTTATGACGTGGATGAGTGATAAACAATGACTGTGCATAAGCACGCAAGACTTATAAAAACTTTATATAAAACCCAGTCTGTTCACGTCAGTATATTGCAATGGGGGGGTAATAAATCTGTGATTCAAGGACTTTCTCTCTTATCACAGCACATATTCGACTCTGTCAACTTCAGATGGTGTATCAGAATCGAATTGATAAATTTTACCACCACTTGGATCTTCAACAGTAAAAACATTTATTCTGTTTGTTCTATTGCATAATTCTCTATCATAATTCTCTGTTTTCGACAAGGTTTGGGTGCAAACATTAGAGCAACACATTTTGCAAGCTTCACTTTTTATGAAGTCTCAAGGTACCAGACAAACGTCCGGAAATTCCAGAAAATGTGTCTTCAAGAATTAAGGGGCACCTTGCACACGTGTTCCACCTGCTGTTTCCACTCAGTGATAAACTTCACACATTCCTGCAAGCTGCGGAGATCCTTCAGGTCCTGTAGCATAACAGAGGGATAGTGATTAGTGTAATGAATGGAGTAGTATCTGTCTGTCTGTCTGTCTGTCTGTCCATCAATCAATATGTTTGTCTGACTGTCCGTTTATTCATTCATCTGTCTGTCCCTCCAACCATCCATCTGCCTGTCTGTCTGTCTGTCCATCCATCAATATGTCTGTATGTCCGTCTATCCATTCATTAATCTGTCTGTCCATCCATTAATATGTCTGTCTGTCTGTCCAGCCATCAATATGTCTGTCTGTCTATCTGTCAGTTCGTCCATTCATTCATCTGTCTGTCCATCCATCCATCTGTCTGTGTTTGTCCATCCATCCATCCATCCATCTGTCTGTCTGTTTGTCCATCCTTCCATCCATCCATCCATCTGCCCATCCATCTTTACCTTTTGTCTGGGGTTGTGACTGCTCTTGCTGGGAGCTGTGTTGTGTGACTGAACACCCTCATCAGGCAGGGCCCAGCGTACAGCCCCAATAGAGTTACTCAGACCCGCCTCAGACCCCTGAAATCCTGTTACGCACAGACAAATACACCTTTGGTAATACATCTCCTACTCATACCACATCTTTAATGTTTGACATTTTTACGTACATTACTAAACTTACTTTTATCTTTTAAGATACTCTTCATTTTGCTTGAAGTCTCTTTTCAGAAGCTCAGCCTAGCACAGACAAACATTGTCAGTTTAAATAAATAAATGTTCTTTATATTTTAACCCTTTTATCATTGTGTACTACTGTGGACATGTTTTTTAATGTATATGTATATATACTTTTAATAAATATATCTGTGTGTGTGTGTTTTGTGAATCATACAAACCTTGTCTTTATGTTTCAAGAGTAAAGTTACACGTTTGATTATCCGACTTAAAAGATTTAATGACTGATTATCTCTGTGTGTCCCGTGTTATGAAAAGTTGGCTTAAAGTTGACATAAGAGTTTTAAAGTGCATTTAGTTAGTCTGTGATAATGCTGAAGTAAATCTGTCACAGAAAATGTGAAGTTTGTCACAGCTTTGACCTGAAAATAATCCAGTCAATGCTTAATAAAACGAAACCAAAACAGATTCTGCTCTGTGTCTACTGGCAAAAAGTTGCAATGTTACTTACAAAAAGATTATTTATATTTTACTCTCCAAAATTAACACGACCTCTGCCTCTGTCACAACTATTGTACATGTTTCATAAGAACACAACAACAGTTGACAACACACGATTTCTACTTTCTATTTATTTGGTCGTATGTGTTTTTCAACCTAGGGTTAAAAGTGGGAGGTAATTTATTTAAAAACTATCACAAATATATTACAAATGTACTCTTTCTACACTTGCTCACTTAAACTGAACTGGTAAATCATTCTAAATTACTAGTTGATTTATAAACTAATTTAAATATAATTGAAGGAAGCGTGCACGCTCCTTACCTCCTCGTTCTGGGAGCGGTCCACACACTCGTGGTGCACTAGAGCAGAACCCGAGCACAAGAGCACAAATTCTCTCCTGCAGTATCGCTTCATCTGTGATGACGAGACAGTGACCTTTACCCCCTCACACGCATGATTTCTCATCTACAGCTCAGCTTGGGCTCTACCGACTTCCCTTCAGCATTCAATATCATAAAGCTAAACTCATCTGTCACTGTTAAGTCAGTAACGATCAACTTAAAACACGACTAGAAATGAATCATGTGAAAGTGTTCACATCCTGTTCACACCCCACTGCTGTTATTTAAGAGGCAAATTCCTTTTGAAATAACACAGTGATGTACATTCACAAAAACGTATATGCGAATGTTTTATGTTTCAAGCTGCAATTCGTAATTCTTGCCTCTCTACCGCCACCTCTGTTTGTAACATACAATTGCAGGCTCCTTTACGTACTTTTCTTTACATATGTTAAAGTCAAAGCCAAGCGGAAATTTCCCGGCAAATACAACCGATAGATCAAATTATAAATCATTTTTATAAACTTACCGTTGCGAATCAGCTATAATTGATTTGTGTTTATTTTAAAGCAAACAGAAAGCAGCTTTAATGTGCAGTGAAACCTGAAGGACGAAGGGCGATCATACAGAAAACCATTTATGAAATTGTCAAGTTCGGTTACATAAGCATTAGTGTGCGATGTGTCTGAATTTGTTTAGGGGCCAATTTTGGAGTCCAGTGTACAGCAGAGGTTAAGAGACTTCATGTGATTGAAACAAATAAAAACTCGACAAAACAAAGACAACAGGCTGTAGGGCTGTAGACAGGTTTTAATTAATGATGTAAAGGATTATATATCTAACAGAAAATGAATCACATGAATGGTTTGTCATGTTAAAGATGATGTAACAGGCTTTTCCTGCATGCCATCGCAAAGCTCAATAATCCTCAAATGACTGACTTCTCCTTCACAGTTCCTTTGCAATCCTAACTAACAGCAAAGGATTTTCCACGCCTTACATACCTAATAACTAAGCTGCATTATAACTAATAACTAAGCTGCATTATTCAACAAAATGAGTCCATGTTTGTGCATGCGTGTGACATGATGGTGCGTGTGTTTAACTCCAGCTCTTAAAGAACTGTTTAAAGAGGACGGATTCCCGCCCCTGAGGGAGAATCTCCACCTGAGGACAGGAAGAAATGTGGATGAGTTATGAAAGATGGCCCATGACATCATCATTACATCATCGAAAGCTGCTTTCAATTTACAGAATGAAGAGAAGGAAGGTCTGCTAATTACTCCACCTGTGTTTGCATCCTGGGATACTTCATTTCTGTAATGAACTCATCTGCCACTTTCAGTGCAACCCTCTTCTCCTCCGCATTGGCTCCACTTCCTGTCAATCAACACAGAAATCCAATGATTTGTACCGTGGACCCACCACACACACAAACACACACAAATACACACACAGACACACACAAATACACACACAATCACCTTTCCAGACATAGATCTTTCCATTAGATCCATTGTCCAGAATGAAGCAGTCGTCTTTGTCCAGGAGTTCTTGACTGAATGGTCCTCTGTTACACAGTTGTGTCAAGGTCATTTGACCTGTTGCATTAGACACCTGAAAAATAACATTTTTTTTTCCAAATTGCAAACTTTAAAGCTGCACTCTGTAACATTCGCCTCTTTGTCGCCATCTCTGTTTGGAACTTAAAATTGCGGGTTACTTTTATTTACGTATGTATAAAACAAATGAAGCCAAACTGGACCCGACAGCTCAAATGATGAATCAATATTATACGCTTACAATCGTAAATTAGGGTGGGGTAGGGAGGTTGTTTTGAAGACTTATACGTTATGTACTTGCTTAATAACACTTTACTGTTTATTTTGAACCAAAGAAAGTTATGGATTGCAGCTTTAAAAGTCAGCCGTGGGAACATATACTGAAGTTATTGTTTTGTTGAACTGACCGCTTCAGAAATTGAATCACATTAGACTAAAGAGAGACACCTGACCTTATACAGAGAAGCAGAATTGGAGGCATCTGCCACAGTGTCCTCCTCTGTTGAGCCGTCTTTCAGAGCTGGGATTGGACCAAGAACCTTTTGGGCAGAGATGGAATGTTAAAGGGATAGTTCACCCAAAGATTCTTCCATCCTTTACTCAACCCATCATTTACTCAATCTCATGTCATTCCAAACCTGTATGACCTTTTCTTCTGTGGAACACAAAGGAAGGTTTTTTTGGAAAAATGTCTTGGTGGTTTTGTGTCTTTACAGTGGAAGTCAATGGGTGCCACTGTTGTTAGTAACTGTTGTTACTAACATCTTTCAAAATATCTTCTTTGGTGTTCCTCAGAAGCACAAAAGTCA
>JAZGTJ010016118.1:0-12908 GCA_036877575.1 Botia almorhae | reverse complement strand
GATGAACAGATGAGAAACAGAGAGAGATGAACAGATGAGAGGGTGATGAATGGATTTAAGCCCGTGTAAAAAGGACAAAGAATTTAAATAATTCATAAGCACCTTTTGTACTAACATTACAATGTATAAAGAGGCGTCAAGTGTCTCTTCTGATCAAAGCTGTTTGTGCAGCCATAAGAGTCGACCATGTGTCAGCTCATAACTGTGATTGAGTTATTCTAAAAATAAGAGTCTGCTTTTGTCTCTGACATCCTCGAACACAACAGGATGGGCTGATACTCATTCACTTCCTGCCAGCTCACATACAGAACTGTGTCTTTCCTCTATTCATAGAGTGTCTGATATCTTCTAATATCCTCTTCATCAGATGGGGACACAGGAGTGTAGAGTGCATATATAATGGGGACATATATGTTACACTCCATCTGTGAGTTTATGGGGGAGATAAGGAGACAAGCTGCTGTGGAACTGTGACCAGATGGTTTGTGTTACTGCAGTAACTGTGAAAGTAGGTCCGTTATTACACTCTCCACATCGACCCGTATTGTTGACAGCCATGAGCAGCATGAGCAGATATGAGTCCAGCTCAGACACACAACACTATTGAGGTCTGTATAACACTGTCATCACTCCATCCCTCAGAGGGGATCCTATGAGTCAGTGTGCTTTCAGATACTCCATTCTGATTGGCTAATAGGGCAATTCCAGATCAGATGGTGTATAACAACCGCTAAACTGTATAATACCCCAGGCAACCAGTTTTCAACAGTGGTTCCTGAGGCTGTTGTATATTACAGGATTTATCCTATAAATGTGACATCATCTATAAATGGGAACTGAACACAAGTCAGTAAAATCCAGCCGATGCACGAGTACATCATAACACAAAGAAGCTGTGCGTGTGCGTACTCCCAAAACCACAGTGTGTGGTTCAGGATGAGGCATGCTGGGCCAACATCAGCACGGAGACGAGCCTCATTTAAACACTCTTTCACCGCATATAATGTAGGTCACATTGATCAGCTCTGGAGGGGAACTGAGGCCTTCAGTGAAGTACAGGTCTGACCCGGTGACGTCATCGCAATGGCTGCAGCGGGACTCCAAATCCCAGAGGACTGCAGACCAAACCCTCCTAAACCAGTGTCTCTTAAAATACTGTAAATACTGTAAACTCATTCTCAGCGATACCTGGGCTTCATTTCACAGCATCTTGAAGTCAATCAATGTGCCCATAACACACAAAGCAATCCACTTTTAGATGAAATATGAACAGTTATGCACAAGCGTAAATCAACAGCGATTAACAAAACACACCAGAAATATGAACCAAAAATAAAGGTGTCACGCCGGTCGGTCGATCGATAACAGCAGGGAAACGCAAAGCAATGTCCCCCGTCTCACCTCACAGTCGTAGAGAGTCATTAGCTGACTGACTATCCACTCCTCCAGGTTGAGTCTCCTCCTCAGCTCCTTCCTGTCGTATTTCACCGTCACTCGTCCTTGCTTCTGTGGCACTTCTTCAGAACCGGGAGGCGTTTGAAAATAGACCCGGGGCTGAGGTGTCGTTTCCGGACTCGTTACCGCAGCCATTGCCCCTGATGAAAAAGCCGAGGTGGATTTAATAGCTCATATGATGAATTAACCAAAGCATCAGTTTAATAAAGAGAGCCGGGGTCTAATGTTCCGCCATGTGCACATCCGTGCATGTCGCAAAAGTGCCGGTGGTGCCTTCTGTCAACAGACCTTCAGATTATCCCCAAACATACAAAGACGAACAAAACACAGACGAATCGTGTGGCTGTGATTTAATTAAAGTCCATCTTCTTGAAATCGCTCCATCATATGTCACAGGACAGCATGTGGGCGCTTCCAAGTGTCTTAAAATACCGGCACGACAATTTACACAGAGCACAATGATCTGAAAATTAAACAATGTCAGTGTGTTTTATTCGTCTAAAAAGCAAACACAAATCGTTTTTCGGCTTTAAAATAGACATTGAATTTAAATATTACATTCTCCGTCTATCAGGTCGCCCCTCTTTTCTGTAAATGGACCATTCCATCCACATGGAATATATTCTACCGGCTCGTTCTCGTTACCGGTGCACCGTAATGCCACTTTCCGTGAGATCACCACCCCCCTGCCTCTGATTGCTTATAAAATCATATATGCTGCTTTTTATGTAATCCAAATGCTACAGTTATTATTAATTGAGTAAATTCTTCAAGTGGCGAAACGATTAACATATTTATTCACAGTATCTGTTAGTTAACTGCACGTATATGTGCGTGTGTGTTACTCAATGACGTAAAGTGCACGTCACACGCGTCGTAATGTCATCAGTGTGACACTAGAGGGCAGACCGAGAGCGCTTCAGTTCAGCCTCACTGTTAGCGGTCATCATCATGTAATGGAGAGCATGTCTTTATTTTCTGAACTTGCAGTGATGAATATTCATTAATATCATTCATATCTGTCTCCCGTTATAGAATTAAAAAGGTGCAAAAGTTTAATGATGTAATAAACGATGAAAAGATATTTCAAGCACAATTTTAAGCGTTATGCTTTTGCTGAGGTTTAGAAGATTATGATTTGAAGTATTCGGTGCTGTGCAGCAGTTTTCGCTCTGTGAGAAAACTCTCTTTGCACCATTAATCAGTTTTCACATTTCTTCTGATTTGTTGCTTCTGGTTTAGGCTCTGTATGAAGTCCCAGCCCGAGAGACTGTTATCCTTCTTTTAACGCACCGTGTTATTTGTTCAGTGGCCGCTGAGCACAACACATCAACTCTGGATTATGAGCTCTGGCTGCTGGGAGCCCTCCGGACCCCCTCCTCACTTCACTCTACTGTCACAACAAACCCAAAGCAAATGAAACGACAGAACTGAACACTGGTATGATATTAACATTTCTGAGCCAGCTGGGATTTTAAGGTTAGTGTTTGTAATAAAGAATCCAGTGTTTGATTTATATAAACAGCAAGAAAACACAACAGGAAGTGCTTATCCCCCCCAAACCACCAACAATCCAGCTGCTACAGGTAATGCTGAATAACTCGCCATCATTGGCTTATTGGCTTCCAGGGCTGGATAACATTCAAACTGAGCATTCTACATAAACCTCTGTAGTTATATGTAGTTGGGAGAGGGGCATTGTGGGAAATCTTTCAGTGTGATGTGTCATTCACACAATATCTCTTCAGCTCTGAGTTTCTTCACTACAGACCCCTGACAAACACGGAGAGCTTTCAGATCAGTCTGTGTGAGGTTCTGACAATTACAAGCCCCAATAGTAAACATTCATCTGATGCGCTTACATTTCAAAACATGTAAAAAAGTACATTTTCAAAGAGATCAAATAACACAGAACAGCAACTGTTATAAGCAGGCAGTGTTTCGTTTTCACTGTATCCTAATATTAGATTGTAAGAGATGCGTTAAATAAGAGCACAGTGTTGAGTGAATCATTCTCACCCTGAGGTGACACTATGTGATGAGTAACTGCTTAAATTCTTTCTTTCTCCTCCTACTCTGTGTTTATTAATAATTCAAGCCACTTCAGCCAGCTCTCTTTAACCTCGCAGATGACCTCGCAGACTGAGCAAGAGAACACGGTACATGTAATTATTACCCTGTAAATAAAAGTGAGGGTTTTGTTTTTATTACTAAAAAGAAGAGTAATTCTATTTTCAGCAAAGCATTGTGGGATGTGATGTTTAGACACTGATCATCTTTGCTATTTTGCACACTGTCTATTCTGTATATTTATTTATTATTCTTTTATCACCTGTGTGTTGTTGTCACTGTCATTATGTCGCACTGTAGAGCTTCTGTCACTACAACAAATTCCTCGTATGTGTAAACATACCTGTCAATAAAGCTCATTTTGATTCTGATCTGCCGGTTGGATGTCAAGGGCTCTGACTGCCAGCAAATGCGTAACATGATCATTGTTTGGAATAAACAGTGAGGAGCTTTGGTGTAATTCCTGCTGCAGAAGAGAAAATAAATTGTGCTTCAGTTACTATTCGGAGTATTTTTGACTTACCTGTTGACAACATCAGCTACTGTAGCAACGCCACTGGGCTGCAGCTAAAGACCAAACGAGCTGAAACTGGGCAGAGTGGAACTCATTCTATAACAACAACGAATGACAGCGTGTTTAATTGATTTTACATCTCATGTTCATATTACAGTATTAACATTTTTGTGTTAGTGTAAGTAGCTCATCAAATGATCAGATGTTTTTTAACACAAGTACCATCTTTGTTCTCCATGTGAGGCTAAATAAAGAATACATAAGTCTGTTATTAATATACAATTCCAACTTTAATTTACTCATTAATAAATGAAATAAGAAACATCTTTATGCATTTCAAAATTTCATATTACAGATTGACATAAAATTACACCCTTTCACACACACACACACAGACACACACTGTTGTTGTGATGATTAAGTTACAATTCATTTTTCACCCATAATATAAATTTGTCCCCGTACAGAACAGATTAACAAGACAATAAAAGTGTCATGTTAACTAAGTAAAGAATGAAAAACAAGATATTTTGAAATAGTAATTTATCAAACAGCAATACATAAAAACAAGCACAATTCAAAATGTTCATAAGAAATGCAATATTAGAGGACAAACGCAGCCACACAGAAAGACATGCTGTAAGATCCACGATCACGAGAGAACCGCGACTCTCACGCGACACACAAACATACAAGAGTGAAACAAACAAGCCGTGAGTGAGTTTCTGATTTTCTTTTCAGTTTACATGAAGGTGTTTTTGGGGGATTAAGTCTGATAAAAATTATCTTTACAGTTTTGTATTTGGTTGTTTTCATGTCATCAAAAGTAAATATTGTTGATTCAAAAGCAGTCCAGTACACTTTAATAAGGTTGTTTTATTATTTGATATTTATGTGAAAAGTTTGCTTCAACATGCAGTATTTTAAAGGGACAGTTCGGCATAAATGATTCTGTCAGTGTTTTCTCACCCTTGTGTCAAAAGTTTTACTTTTGTGTTCCACAGAAAGAAATGATCACAAACTGGTTCTGAAAGACATGAGGGTGAGGAAATAATGACAGTTGTCATTTTTGGGTGACCTGTTTCTGATACAACATCATCAAGAGTCACATGACCGCTGTCTGTAATACATAACGGAGGACAACCTACATGTCCAGTAGCTCTGCTGCACTGACACCAGACAACATGATGATTGGAAGACAATGACTCTCTGAAACGTCGCCTAGCAACAAGAAGCACTAAAAATACATCTCTCCAGTATCACTGAGTATTCTGAATGTATAAATATACATCTGCCGGCACAAACGTAGAGGATTCGTACGTCTGCTCCGCCCACTATCTCATCTGATCAGCAGGAAGTGAGCAGATCGTTTCTATAGATGAACGAAGCTTTAGGACGAGATTCATGAAGAACACAGCAAACGTTCTCAGAGCGTTGGCTAACATTCTCTAAAAGATCAAACGTTCTCTCAAAAATGTTCTTGCAGTAATATTAGTATATATCAAAAATAGTATTTTTAAGTTGCTAGTGGAATGTTTTAAAAACATTACTGGATTACAAATTTTTTTGCATTCTGCCAATCAAGCAATAATGTTAATACAGTGTCTGAGAAACTAGACTTTTAAATGTTCATAGAACTTGGAACATTTTTGTCACTTAATGGAAACGTTCCGAAAACATTCTTACAACCTTAAAATGTCAGCTAGGTTAAAAGTGAGCAACACCAAAATCTCCCGCAGTTACAGGCATTTCCTGCGGCGTGTGTCCCAGGCTAGATCAAGCAGACGGTATCTGGACCGCTCCTGTAAACAGTGATGTAATATCTGCAGCCTGGAACATCAAATCTCTCTGTCGCTTCACAATGAGGCGCAGTGGATGTTAATACCGATGACAGAGAAGAACATTAGCAGACTGGAAACAGTCTCATTACTGACAGAACATCTAGAGAAAACAGATTAGCGAGAGAAAACTCAGTTTAGACTGAAATCTAATCCGTTATATCCCAGACATGCACATGAACACAAACGGGATTCATGATCCTGTCACCAGAAATAATCGCTTCAGTGAGTGAATACAGCTCTGATTCATGTGAAGACGGGTGTCGCGTTTCACAGGCCAAAAAAGAATTGTGCAGTTTTCGCCGTTATTTCTTGCTTTGCTCTGGAAACCTGTGTAAACTCAGAGCCAGACCTGCTTTGTGGCCTAAACACATTGTTGATATCAAGGCACCCATGTTGCGTTCACACACACCCACGTAACGCCATGCAACGCCTGGAAAGAGCTGCATGCAGCATGTGCAGTAACGATGCAGAACAATGCTTTACATGACCGCATGGTTTAAAACTGAACAGCATGGGAAGCTGCAGTCATTTAGAGATTGGTGGATGTTGAGAACAGAATGGAGGATGAGACTCCAGACTCTGACAGTGGCAGACAGAAGTTTCTCTGTTTCTCAGTACAGTTACTCTTTCATACAGTAAAACACTCAACCTTATATACACACAACCTTGAATGCTGTTCAACGGACTGCATGCTGTCAAAACACACACACATATCGTTAAATGTGTTAAATGACTTTCTCACACACACACACACACACAGTCCAAAACATTTCCTTACATAGTTCATAGCTAATAATTATAAATATTAATAAATATCACATGAATAAACATCAGTATGTTGGTTCTTATGACACTGTCATCATTAAACTATTCCTTCTGGTCCCCATTCAGCTTCTTTCGGTAATGTTTTGTCATGCAAATTATGCACCTCTCCTATTTTAACTTAAAAATATTCAGAATTTTTGCTTTTTAAATCATTGTTCCATTTCCCTACAATATTTCTCTTCATTTTTCACATTATCAGTAGAATGGCAAAAATTTAAAACACACGAGCATTTTTATAAAGTTCTACAACACAAGCACTTAACATTTAAAAAAAGGAGAATTAAAGATGGCAGAATTAGAGATGTTGTGCTGTATGATGTGTTGAGGGTATAACTGATAGATGGGTAGTGAAGGGACACTGCTCAGAAAGGTATGTGGCATATGTAGTTTTGAGAGGTGAGGCCATATGTAAAGATGGCATGGAATTATAGAGTTAGGGGCATGGTCATAGTGAAGGCGTGGTATATACCATAAGGGGTGTGGCCATGTGTAAAGAAGCTATTGCATATGTAGTGTTGTGGGCGGGGCAATGGTGGGAAGGTGTGGTATAGGCTGAGGGTTCGGCCTTCTGTGGACAGCTTGAGCTAATGTGATAAATGAACAGCGTCAGGTATGAAGGTCTGTGGAGAGCTGAAAGTAACAGACAACAGAAACAGAATGTTTATGGAGATGGAGATGTGAAGCTGGCCAGATATCTACAGTGGAACTGAGTCTCCTGAAAGAGCCCAGGAGAGAAGATAGAGGAGGGATTTCTGAAAGAACATCAGGGTGACGCTAAAGGAACGTTATAAAATGCTGAAGGGGCTCTCTGGAGAACATGAGAAGTGCTGTGTCTCAATATCTGGACGCTGACAAACACCATGAAGAGAGCAGGAACCATCTCCAAACAGATGCTGTGTATTCTCATCATCCTCCACTGATGCTCAACATTCAACATCAGTGTTGCTGAAAAGATGCCGTTTGCATTTGTACAACAAGAATTATCAGTAGGAACAGATGTAAACACAGGTGTAAACTTCTCACATACACAGAGGCAGAGAGAGAGAGAGGAAGGGAGAGAGAGAATGAGGGGTTATACAGCGTGCTGGTGGTCAGAATGTGGGCATGAGGCAGTAAGCCTCCAGAGAGGCCAGCAGGATGTAGATGAGCCAGAGTGTAAGGAACAGAAGCACGGTGAGCAGCTTGCTGGTTCGTGGGCCTCCCAGCTCACCTCCGGACACCGAGGGCCGACGGCGGTACAGCAGTATGAGGACACACATCAGCGCCAGGATGGTGAAGAGAGTGACGGAGAACGCCAGAGAGCCGGGCGGGACCTGAAAGCTTTTCCCCTGACTGCGCCAGTACACGGCGGCCATGGTCCATGCCACTCCGATTCCCAGGAAGACGTTTACTGCATTACTGCCCGTCACATTTCCAATGGAAGCGTCTGCATATTGGTCCTGAATGGCAGCCACTTTACTGGCAAACGTGTCTGGAGAGGAAGAGAGAGATTTCAATGGCGTGACAGAGACGACACCATCAGCCAGCCGATACACAGACACACACTCACCAGGCACTGATGTCCCCAGAGCTACAAACACCACAGCTGTGACGGAGTCCTTCAGACCAACCGTACACCCGAAATGAGACGCCAGATCTCCAGTGACAGCTGTCAGAACCCCGATCAGAGTGATGGACACAATGAAGCACGCCCACCCGTTCCAGTACTCAGTGGGCGGTACAAAGGCGAACAGAACCTTCCAGAACACCGTCAGGAAGTGCATGATGTAATCAAAGCACGAGGGCAAGCGCTCTTCGCCGCTCTCCTCCTCATCATCATCACCTGCGGAGGTCAAACGTACAGTACAGAGGGTACAGTATGCAGCAAATCATGCAATTAATTACATTTAATTGAGTTCAATCAGTTCAGCTTTGTCGATTCAAAAACAAGTGTTATATGAGATTTGTTATGAATGCAAATCAGCTGTTGTTCATTTACAGTCTAATATGTGTGTGTGTGTGTGTGTGTGTTTACAGTACAGGAGAGAGATACTGACCTGCACTGACAGTAACTGCATTCACAAACTGCTCTCTCCAGCTACTGCTGCCCACCACCAGCGCCAGGTTAGTCTTCTTTATGAGTTTGTCAACGGTATTCTGAACAAACACCACACACATACACAAAACTTCAGAAGATACAAACCCATCCTATTCAACATGTCCTTGTACTGGACAAGCCCTGAATGTAATAAAACTCTGTCTGGGAGCTCAAGTAACACAGAGTTCTCAGCTAAACGGATTTCAGTCAGGCAGTACGTGTGTAGACACAATTTAATTTTCTTCAATGACATTCTGTCATGGCCATTCACACATTTGCATTTGCATGGTTTTGAAGGAACAACACAATGTGTGTGCCTCAAACCTCATCAGAAACCTTGAGATAGTCTACCTCGCTGACCTACAGTACTGAGGCTGTCACCATGGTAACAGGGAGGCCGGAATTCAGATCGACAGTGTCTTAGAAACTGTGTGTGAATGGGAAAAGAGGAGCAGATACATCAATCATTTCAGTTCAGGATTTACCTTGAACTCATAGGATTCCTCTATGACCACCTCCAGTTTGGTGTGCTCTCCCAGACTCGGGCAGCCCATCTTAGCCACTTCCTCCTCCTCAGCCCCCACCGCTGGCTTGTTATCATTAGAGTCTCCTGCCAGCCGATGACACATTGAAAATCACACACACACATTACAGAGCCGGGACAGTCACACACACGTAGAGAAGAATTCATAAAGACTAAAGTGTGCACACTGGTCATGCTGTTTACTTTTAAGTGCTGTCTGCATCGGTTTACACACTGACACACTCGCTCGTGGTGATTGAAGATGGACACAGTATGTTCCCCACTGACTCCCATTACTGACATGACTTTTAGATCTGTTTTTAATAATCAGGGGTGGATGTGGAAGCGTTTCATGTCATATTAAACAGAGACACTGTTCTGTGTTCTAATACAAAGCCAAAGAGAGCTGCGCAGATCGAAGACATCTAGATCTTTCTCTGACCGTGTCTCTGTCCGATCTCCAGCAGCACCGGCTCGCCCAGGTGAATGGTGAAGGTTTTGTTCTTCTCGTACTCTTCATCATCAATGATCTTCACCTCCAGAATGGTCCTGTGATCAAACACAGTGCATGTTCTTATAGAACCGAGGACAGAAACTCATTTCTGAAGCACAAGCAGAGTTCTGTGTGAATCATCCACTAACGCGTTCAATTCAATGAACGCCGGAATGAGTCACACAGAAATTCAGTCTGCTGAAAGACACCCACGATATTTATCACAATATAGTGATAATCTGTATCACAGTATTATACAGGATTAAACTTCATCTGTATCTTTGTAATGTTTTACACTAAAACTACTTAATCATCCTTTAAAACCAAATATATTTATTGGAGAAACAAAATGGTTCAAGATAAGAAGATCTTTCAGGAAGCAGATAATACACGAGTTTTTTCTCACCGCATTGGTTATTTTTTATTACCACTGAATTTTGTTTCATTTCCATGTATGCATTTGGCAGACGCTTTTATCCAGAGTGACTTACAGTACATTCAAGTTATACATTTTGTCAATGCATGTGCTCCCTTGGAATGGAACCCACAACCCTTGCGTTGCTAGCCCAATGCTCTACCAACTGAGCTACAGGAACAAGTGTATGTATGTTATACATGTATGTATGTTATAAATCTTATATTGTCTTGTGAAATCTTGGTTAAGCATTTTTTCCACGGGGAAACCCTTGTTGACAGAAAGCTCATGCGAGGCCATCTTGCAGTTCCCTCATTATTCACTGTCCTGTTTCCTGAGAGTTACACACACAGCAGCCTGTGTTTACTACAGCACAGTGTCTGTGTGTGTAGCCATGACGAATCAGCATTTGTCATTATTAGACACAGAACATGCCTGAGAAACACTGATTACAGAAAGCTGTACAACAGCAACAAACAAGAAGAGACAGAAAACAGCAGAGAGAGAGAGAGAGAGAGAGAGAGATGGCATCAATTACACATCTGACAGATGATTTACGGTACATTTACTGTACATATTTGATGAGTGTTTGCATTCTGTGAATTCAATCTATCACCACGTGTAACCTGTGGAGCTGCAGGAAATGTGAAACATGCACGGAAATACCTGCAGATTCTGTCTGAACTTGGAAAAGCAGATAAGGGAAACTGATCACAACACTCAGTGAACAGAACACAGCCAATAATTACAGCCAATGAATAATGAGAAGAGACAGAGCCAACGGCAACAAAAATCATACAGGAAATTCATTTGTTGGACCTCTCTCTCTCTCTCTCTCTCTCACACACACATACACACACACACACACACAGTGTCTGTCAACTAATAAATGAGTATAATGTGTTAGCAATGAAAATACTGTCTGATTCTCTCAGTTTAAAGCGGGTCTGTATAGAGCGCGCGTGGGCTGATGACAGTGTGAGCGCGGAAGGCGGAATATTAACAGCTGTGTGTTTAATGCGTCATTTAAGGCAGCTACACCGCAGTACAGGTAAAGATTCTGATGCATTCACACTGTAAGACGAGGACATGATGCAGGTGCACACGGGCGGAGAATGCGCAAAATGATACGGTTGGCATGGCAACAGGTGGCCCGAGCGCAATAGCTGATGAAAGTGTAAAACCTTAAGCAGAGAACACGACTGCGATGCCTCAAGTGTTCACCTGCAAAAACTGTGCATGTAACGCAGTTTACCACATCATGTCAGCATCTGTGTAAGACAATCTGTGTCACAGTTCCTCATACTTCACCCTTAATCTTTAAACACACAAGAGACGCGCACACGACAGCCAACGGCGTGTGCTGTTCATGACTACAATAAGATACACAAACAAAAGTCATATTTAATGATTAAAAGACAGATTAGAAGTGAAACAGCCCGGCCAGAAAGGTAATAATCATCATTTAATCAACTCAAACCTGCCTGACGTTCTTCTGCAGAAGACAAAAGATACTTTTACAAAAAGTGTGTAAACACACATACACGGCTGCAGAAGAACAGATCCTGCTTCATCTTGTGCTTCTGAAGTTGCACAAAGAAAGTTTGAGTATTGAATAACAATATCACATGCTTATTAAGAACTAAAAGAGAGAGAGAGAGGGAGAGTTAAAGAGGGAGACAGAAAAGAGAGACTCAGTTACACAGACTCATAATTACAGCTGTGTGTGTTTGTGTGAGTGTGTGTTTGTGTGAGTGTGTTTGTGTGAGATCTGAGATCTGATATGATGAAGAATATAATTAATTTGAACAGTTCTCTCAGATATTGAAGTCATACACCACTGTAGCCTCTAATTGTTTAACATCACCCCTGTGGATGAGGGACAAGAAAAGAGCATAAAAAGTGGAGGGAGGGGGAGGGAAGGTGTCATTATTCCCTCTATCTGCCCTTATGTTATGAGAAAATCTTTCTATACGGTCTCTCCTAAAGATTCTATAACTGCTACTGTATGTAAATAATCTCATAAGAGCAGCATAAGAGTTTGTAGCTGTCATAACAGCACGGTTGGGTTTTATTGGGGGATTGTATGCAAATACTCACAGCATGTTAACAAAAGATAGATTGCTTTGGCTTCAGTGGCTTTTCTCATCTCCGGCAACTGTTTCCTGCACCACAGAGTGCCAAACACAAATGAAAGATTTAGAGTTTACCGGCTTAATAAAGCTGCAAAGAAATAAAAATGATCCGTGTTAAACTGGAGTGGTTTATATTTGACTCAGAGAACTGAATTAGACTGAGGACAGTACAGTATTTGTACTGAGGAAAGTATTTGTTGTTTTGATATTGTTATGTTTGAGAAGCAGCTTAAAAACTAGCTCACATCTGTGCTAATGTCCAATTTATAATCTCAACACACATTAAGACTTTTATCACAAACAGTGGACACACATACTGCACGCTCTTCCCTGGACGCTCATTACGCACTCATGTGAACTGCATCACTGCGTTTTACTTTCTGCACCGCAGGTTTACATGCACACATGGAGTGTCGCCACCAGGGAAAAACAAATAATGCTGGATAAACAACAACTGCGCCGAAGAGATGCAGATGTGCAACTCTGTTTCACGCGCTGGCACAACACTGCAACTCTGTTTCACGCGCTGGCACAACACTGCAACTCTGTTTCACACGCTG
>JAZGTJ010016115.1:0-12910 GCA_036877575.1 Botia almorhae | reverse complement strand
CAGAGTACATAGAAATGTTTTACTAAGATGTCAAAACAACTAATATAGCAATAAAAGAAATTAGCTCAAAGAAAGTTAGGGTAAATCATTTTGTTCTTTTAATCATTGTTTTACTCTATGATTGAGCTGTCACTCCAGCTTTCATTGACTTTCAGGCAGCAGAAAGAAGTTTCCAGTGTGGACACGTACAAACTCTATTCTGCCTATGCTAAATATAAAGATTACCGGGGCTGAAGAAATACATCATGTTACACCAGAGGAAATATTTGATTCAATTTGCCAGAGATGGTTTTGAAGAAATGGATTCGGTTGCGCTTCACAGATGGGAGTAAAAACGCACAACACGGATTTGACAAATGAGTTCCCTTTGCTGTGGTCTCAAGAGGCAGATCTTAGAAACCGTAGAGTTATGTCAGAATATTATTGTTGCCACTGAGCACTGCAGGTTTCCAGACTCACCGTATCTGAGCACCATTAGCACATTCGATTTACTTAGACTTTTGGTTAGACATTTTCTATGTGCCATTATCAAAAATCGTCTTTCTTTAAGTTTAGTCCAAACACAGGTGAAGGAAATGAAAACAACATTTCTCATATTGTGTGTGTTTGCATTGATCTACATACTGCCCATAGAAAAGAAAAGTCACATGTTGAAGAAATAAGATTTCTCGACATCTTAATTGTTTCTTCTAGGCAGAATTGTTAGCATATGTTCCGTTTCTCCCGTTTCACCTGGAAAAAAGACGTCAGTAATTTTCTTTAGCATTTCAGAGGAGATCTCAACGGCGTGTTCAGATTTGTTTGTTTGTTTGTTAATTACCTGGTTTGAGTCTTAAAATTACTTTGTTAGTGTAACCTAATGATATCAAGTTGATTAAGTAACTCTTCTTTTTTTTAAAAGAATTCGCACATAATACTTTGTGTCATTAAAGATTTTCTAAATGCAATTTGTATTTTGTGTACCAAACAGTTTGTATTATTAGAAAAAAATAGCAATTACACTTAATTACAATTACATTTTGCCTGCAAACTACAGTCAACTGGACAAGAAGAAGAGGGAAGCAAGGTGAGAGGGTGTGTACTCTACTTTTGTACATTACAACATGAGTGCTGCAGACTTTTGGCTGCCTCTAAAAGCAGAAACTAAAAGCAGAAGGGTGCAGCAGAAATGTCACTTAGAAGCTGAAAGTCTTGCATGCTTCTGTCTATAGAGTCTTTGATTGCAGTGAATCTCTTCTTGCTTCAGACTTCATTATCTTAGCTCTGACTGATGCAATAAACTTTGGGTGGAGTGTCACCACCATAAAGAGCTAGAATGACACTGTAACCACTTACCCATAATGCAGTTCACAGTAGTGACGAAACTGTAATTGTTATCATACAGAAAAGGTTCTTGTTTCAGTTTTTTATAGTTACAGTTACATTCTTTATAGTTACTCATTAAAATTGGAATTTAGCCATGTAGTAGCAACACCAGACGACGGTGTATTCACTGTTGAATTAAGGATTAATCTAGAATTTGATCTCAGTTTGTTTTTTGTAATTTGTAGTGAATATGTTACGAAAAAACATTAACGGTAACATGATAAAATTGCACATTTTTAAATTGAATTATTGAATTAATAAAAAGATTGTTGTACAGTGTGTGAGGGTTGTTCTTACACAGACAAGTAAGAACTTAAATTGCATCTTAAATGGCCTTACCTGTGATAAACTCTACCGCTTGTTGTAAATTGTTGTTTTTATAAAATGTGAAACCCTTATTTCCCACGTGGGCACCTAAGCTTGACATGTTGGAGCATGTGTGCTAATGGTCAGGCCACGGGCCTGACAATTCCTGTTTATTTTCATTGCATTATTCTTGCACTTGGAAGCAGGAACAGCTTTGGCCAGACTGCCTGGACCCCCTTCACACCGCTGCAGAGAAAATAGACGCAGGGGTACTCAATCTGCAGGCACAGTATGTTGGAATAACACAAACAAATATAAAATAGCAGGTTTACTTGAGGAGAATAACAGAGTTTTTGTTGAGCTACAGATTGAGGAACCTCCAGAATGATCAGTGGATGTGCATACAGATGGCAGTTTTTTTTGAAGGTTTGACTTGAGGTGATGTATGGTTGTTTATAAACAAAAAACAGTTGTAGTTTGAGTGGCAGGGCTGCTCACGGCTTATCTCTCGCTTTGAACTCTTGCTTATTTATTCCGAAACATAAGCGTCAACTTGGTGAGTCATTGCTGTGCTTTCTTATGCGGAAAAACAACGGTAATTGATCGTTACCACGGGTAAATCCGACACTCACTGACGGTTTTAGCAACAGTCCCCTTCTCAGTTCCCGCGGAGTAAAATGCTTCTTGCCGTCCTCTAAAAAGCACAATGACCTTTCCAAAGACTGTCAATTATGGGAAACCAATTAACATATTGTAGTCAGTCCAGTTATTTTCGCCTTCTCACTTTCTCTCGTTCTTCCCATTTTTGTCTCTCGGGTAACTGCTGGGGAGAGCTGAGCTCCACAAATTAGTGGTGTGAGCTAGAGGACTCAATTACCTGGAAAAGGTCTCATTCATGACACTACTGTTCCCAGCCTGCAGAGGAGAGGAGAGCGGGTTTGGGACTGATCCTGGAAGGAAATGGCTGGAAGAGAGAAAGCTACAAAGAGAGAGAAAGAAAATGGATGGATGAGGGGGTGAAAGAAGAAATAGAGGCAGAAAAAAGGAAAAGAAAGCATGTGATTTTATCTGGAGTGGTTTGCTTTGCAGATTTGCCAAATATATGAGTGGAACTTCTTGGTCGCTGTCCATGGTGCTGAACTGCTTAACAAACAACTGGCTGCTGTCCATGGTTCTGAAACCCTTGCATCTAGCATTTGCCAGTGTCTGCAATGATTAAAGGCCCATCTGCTGAGGCCTGCATGAATTATGACTGAAGGGAAAGTCCTTATATAATGTTTGATGTGCATAATTGGTTGTGCTGTAGCCCATCTCTACATTTTGGATGATGTTTGCAGTGGATTTTGGATGTCGCTTAGTCATTTTAAAAACGAATGAGTTTACTGATGAAGATTACTGTTGACTATTAATTCCTGTCTTTACCTCTCTTTTATTCTCTCTTTCAAACACACATTTAATTTATTGTTATCCAGTAAAGTGTTCTACTGTTCTCTGCTCTCTAGTGTTTTGTACTGTCTCAGTGCACCCATTCAGAAGTGTCATCCTATATTATCGAAATAACTGATTTACCCCTGAGTGCTCCTAGTTTAATAACAATGTTAATGACCTTTCTGAAGTAAACTGAACCCGGGTGTGCATGTGTTGAGATTATGGGTCAGAGTGATTTATACATGGAAATAAATAGGTATAATTGAGATCTTCAGTCACTCAAATACAGACATACACAATATTACTTAAAGCCAGCTGTATTGCCTCACTACACGTGAATATTATGACAGTGATAATTAATGGAAATGGCAAGTCTTTAGAGAACAAAAACTAATGAAGTTTTTATTACAGATACATTCCTTGTTTTTAACGTAATTATAAAATTTACTGATAACATTCTATTCAAATTATAGAAAAGGACAAATTACTTGAATATTAGAATAAGGAGTGTTTGCTAAGACATATATAACCAGACAGGAGCTTTTAAAGAAATATGCTTTTTTTAAATTATATAGCAAATGTGAATATAGATTTTAATGGCGAAAACAATATTATCATATTAAAAGGGCAAAAATGAGCAAACAAACACCTTTCACATCCACTTACTAAATGACTTCTGTGTTTTTAGTAGGCCAGTTCCCTGCAGACTGGTGCAGACCATGTCCGCCCTCTTCATGCACCCTCTTCCTCTAAGTGCTTTACATCCCGTGACACTGATCGATGAAGAACAGTCATAAACTCTCCCACTGGAGTTCTTCACTCATAATGGGAGACACAGAACAGTGTTTTTCTGTCATTTTGTCAAACATAAATCTTCTGTTTGTGGATCAGTAATGTAGCACATCGTGGCTGATGGTGGGAACAGTGGTTGAGGTCAAACAGTGTCCTTGCTTTTTTTAAATTAATTCTTGCAAAGCTGCTGGCAGGTGAACAGACCAAATGAAACACTCAGGATCTGTTCCAAAACCTAGTGTCTCGCCTTGCTGTCTGCTGCTTGCATAACCAGCATGCTTCTAAGGCAGCAACTTAAATTAAACCTTACAAGTGGTTGATTTGTTATGCACTACAGGGGAAGCCACTTTGGCCTCATTTACACCTGGTATTAGGATTTTTTAGATGATCCGATTACAAGTGGGCAGGCGAGACACATCACAGTTTACACTCGATTGTAATTTGCATCTCCTGTGATTGCCTGAGTTCCATCATCAGAGCCAAGCCTCTGGAAATTTTGCAGAGAGCTCAGTGGAGGGTGCTGAGGGAAGTTTATAAAACATTTAATGAACATGAAACAAGGGAGGTCTTTGGGGACTGGGGCGATGTACAACAGTCTAACGACTGATAAAACAGTATTATTCTCTAAAGAAAAATATTCACTGTACATATACTAATAACATTGAAAACCACAGACAAGGTCGTTGAAGGTCATTTAAAATCACAAAATATCACTGCTCCGCAATTAACATGCATACACTTGTAGCTCCCCTCAAAAGAAATAAAATGGACCAAGGGCCCTTGAAACCTCCAAAGCAAGTCCCTGCGGAAAGTTTGTGTACGAATTGCCCAGTGTGCTCAAATCTCAGGACAGCTAGTGCATCCAGCAGTAATTAACTCTAAAGCAGTTTGTGAGAACAGCCTTGTATTTCTGCCCTCTGTATTTCTCCCAGAATCCTGCTGATGGGTGATTATAACTCTAAGGAGCTGCAGGAGGTCTCACTCTCCCATTTACTCAGTCGGCTGCTGAGACCAAAACACTCTCTAATCACAGCTCAAGTGTGGAGAGGTTTATCCCAGTATGTGTGTGGGACTGAGTGTATTTCTACATTCATGCATTCATATTTTCCATGGTGATGGATTTCATTAAAAGTCTATTTACTTTTATGAGTGAAAAGTATCACTTGCATTGCATTTGTGTCAATGGTGTTAGTTCTATGTAATAATAATGTATCGTTTAGGTCTCATTCTCTGTCTGTGGTCTCATTAATTTTATCCTCGCACAGCTCAGTTCGGCTTGGTTCAGAGTATATCAGTATTAACTTTCAACACTCAATTTCATTCTTTTCTTTTTGAAGCCAGGTCAGTTGGAGGTTAGTTGATGTTTGTTGATGTTTAAGTGGGGTGAAACACCAGCAGTTAGAACGGTTAGTTTTGCTTGTTTTTTTTTTACCCTAGTCTCAGAGGAAGAGACAAATGGGTGACCCAAACAGAGGAAGAGAACAGTTTGTCTTGACTCATGAATTTTTAAGCTAAACGCTTCAGTTTAGTTTTGTAAGAGTATAATGTTGAGGAAAAGTTTGAGGTTAGTGTCAGGGAAAAGGTGAACAAGAGGTTTCCTCCACTTTACTCTCTGTACTTTGTCATTTTCGCAACAGGTTTTCACTCCCAAGATGTTAAGTTCCACCATGAACCCATGAGGTTCAATATGCAAGTGCCAAAGGTGACTCTGATGTCTCTTTAGCAAGATGATTCTCACCCTTGTTTAATGAGAAATAAATGTATAACTGTAACAGTAGGACTAATGTGTTGCGGTGTCATTTTTATGTGAACGTTTTTTAAACTAGGGTTTTTTTTTAAATTGTTTTTAGTTGGCCGAATCAAACAAACCTCATCAACATCAACATCAACTTTCATTAAATATATTTTGGCAGTATTTGTATTCCACACTCAAAGCATCACACTTGGTTCTGTTTTAATTAACTGACCAACAAAAATGACCCTGTTTTTGGCAAAACAGCAGATTAAAACAGCAACAGCTAAAAACTAATAAATGAGTTTATAAACTAATAAAATCGACTTTAAATAAAAAATTACAAATCAAATATCACAACTTATACTTTTTTCATAATACAGCTGATTAAATGTGTTTAAATGTGTTCAAACACATATTAATGAAACAACTTAGTAGACTCATTTTAAGTGATGAAATTATTACGATATAGTAAGAAACTAAATTCAGTATGACAAAATTTTATTGCCTTTCACATCCATGTTTTAGATTCCAAAGGTTTCTCATTGAAAACAGTCAATGATTACCAACCACACCATTAAAACGTAACCTTTGGCATCTACATAGCGCTGCATTAACCACTTGACCAAGCCCCAGTATCTGATGGCTTTGGAGTGAGAATGTTTTGCATTTTCAATATTTCATAATCATTTTTGCATAAAATAGGCTAGTCTATAGTGATGTGTCTGCGGTACATCACCGTCAGGGGTTGGTTCTATGTAATAAAGCAAACCCACCCAAAGCCATAGCTCATTAAATATTCTTAATCATCATCAGATGGCCGTCCAGATGGTCGGTGATGCAGTTCATTTTGCCAGGTCATTTTTACAGATGTGCCTGCACGTATAAATCATTCATGATCTTGCAGAGAAAAGAAAGCAGAAAAAGACGCTTTTGTTAATCATACTGATTTCATCAAATGATTGAAACCTAGATCCGAGATGCCTCTGTGTGTCTAGGTGTGCGGAAATAAATGTGATAGTGTAAACTTTCACTTTTAACAGCTTTTAAAGTACAACACAAAGAGGAACTGATTTTCTTTTTTTTTCTTCTCTGTCCCCGAAAAGCTACTCTTTTGGGTTTACACAGTTTTCATCCTGGCAGCAAAAGAGAAAACATAGCTCAGATATCTCAGTCTAAGACAGAGGAAGTTAAAAGAAATATGGCACAGCTTAGAGAAGGAGAACAGGTGAAAGAGTGTAGGAATGGGGAAGAAAGCAGTTTGAAGTCATTGACATCAATTTCTCTTCCTCTTGTGTCTATATATACTCCGTTCTTTCATTAATCACCTGCTCGGATAAACACTCTTTCTCACTCTTGTCTTTCCTCTGCTCACAAATGACTGTTTGTAGTTCCACTGTGTGGCCTCTGCGAGGGGAGTCTGGGGAGCTATGTGTCACATCTGCTAACATACTCAAGGCTGTTTCAGGAGACAAACAAGGATGATGGGTAAATGCCACAGAGACCTGCTCATAATACCTCCTCCACCGCTTTGCTTTACTGTGATAAATTAGATCCATTCAACTGGACAATGTCATTATTCAAAGAAAGAAACTTAAAGGTAAAGTGCGTAATGTTGATGATGAAACACGTTCTAATGCCATTTGAAAGTGTTGAGGTAATGGTAAGCAAGTCATTTACAGTATGGGCTGACTTTCCTAAACATGTTCTTTTTGACTGAGCTGTCATGTCAACGTTCAATGACTGTTTATACTGACTACATCTGTGCAACTGTAAAAAAAAGGCATGATAACAGCAGTTCTCTCTTTTGAAAAATAGTATACTAGTTTGCAATAGCAAAACAAATGTTAATTTTTATGTTAGCTATTCCTTTAAGCAACTAAGTTTGCCTGATTTGACCCTTGAAATTACTTTTGTTTATGCTACCTCATATAGTCGATTTGTTGTTTGTATATTTTGATTTGGTTATATTAAATTAGATATATATTAACCTAATGAAGCACATTTATTTAGCAGTTGCCACATAAAGTACATTTTTAGGTTCCCTGACAGATTTGTTACTCTGCGAATGTACGCACTTCACCTTTATGGAGTGATGCAGTTTTTGGTCAAAGCTGCAATATGTAAAGATACGACTTACTTTGAGAGTGACTGAACACCCTTGAGTGCTGAAATGTGTTATTTAAGTAGGCTAATGAGAGATTTCCATTGCGGCGATGATGTTTGAGAATTCTAAATCAAAATACTTCATTTGAATGTCAAATGCATTAAGACGCGAGTCTATTACGAATCTCTTTACATGCGGTTTCATCCTGTTGACGACACAGCTGCCATAAATTCTTATCAGCCGTGAGAGCTTGTTAATTAATATACAGTTCGCTTACATAATCCTGCACCAATCAGAATTGATTTTAAAACAGCTTCTCTCTAAAGTATATGTTTTCACCACCCATACCAGAACAGTACATTACCAAGTGTTACTTAAAGTCACAAGCCAGTAACAGTCCTATTTACGCTAAGTAATTATAATTAGACTGTGTCCATTATGTGGAGTGAGTGAGCTCATTTCTTTGTAGAGTACTTCATCAGATTAGATCTTCAGATGGACAGAAACACCTGCATACCAGCTGAATCTGCCGATCAGGTACTTTTCATCAGCCTGGTTAATTGAAATCATCAAATTATAAATAAAGGGCCTACTCAGTAATGAATCAATTTCTATGCGGTCTTATTCCTCTGCCGTTTAGGTTGTGAAACTGTCTAATTACGTTTATTATGGTTAGTTAATGAATTGTTTTCTGTTGAACTCTGGGTAATCTCTGAGCAATCAGTCCAGGGGTCAGATCTGCACCCGCAAAGGTGAACTCATTCAGCAGAATCAGAGGTAATGAATCAGTCTTTTACTGTGACAGACTCTCTCACCCATGATTAAGACTTTCACATTTAGTTATTCAAATGAGTAGAAGTGACATGGTTATTTGAACCAAGTGGATTTTGGTTCACGTCTAAATTTGGTCAGCACGATCGAGTAGTCCCTTCTGCAGATCATTTGCATCTAACTGAAAATTCCTTAATCTTTCAGCGAGCCTCATATTGCTCCAGACTGTTGTACTCAGTCATACCATGAAAACATGGTGATCAGAAACTATTTTGATTTGGTTTATTTAAATATATTAAATAAATATTTTAAAACAAATTTAAATATAAACATAAATGTTCAATAGTTCTATACCTTTAATTGAATTGAAATGAAATAAAATGATTTTTATTTAGTTTCGTATAGACTGGGGTTCAATTCCTGACCTATATAAACTATATAACTGTACCAATACACGAACACACTTTGAGTTTAAAGGGGTCATGACATGAGGAATCTCATGTGTCTCTTGATCTTTTGACAAGGACACTTAAATCTGACGTTTTTAGTCAATGGACTAAAAATAGGGTTAAAAAAAGAGCATAAATGTTTTTTGAGCAAACAAAAGTATTGTTGTAATTACACCTCATGGGACAAAATAAAATCAAAAAACCATGCCATGACCTATTTAAGGAAACACTATGTGATTTCTATTTTTTATTGAGTTTTTTGTTTTTTGTAGTCATGTCTAGGATCACGCCTAGGATAAGAATTGAATGGAATGCATGTAAATGAATGTGTTAACAGAACAGAAAACTGCATCAGTATTTTGCTTTTTCGCTCTGAAGAAATTAACAGTACAGCGATCCAATTTTGTCACAACATCCCAAAGTCACTCCCTCTGGGTTGGATTTTGCATGGCCTAAAAACTGGAGGTTTGGACACAATTCATTTTGAATGACCTTAATGCTTTGATCAACACTGCTGTTAGTTGGCTGCCAGGAGAGTTTGTTTCCAGTATCCAGACTTAATTATAATGAGAGAAACGAGGACTTTTACAGGACTAAAAGTAATTATCATGCACAGTCTTACTTTCTGAACTTGTGAAAAGATAAATCAGATGGGAAAGAACTGCATCATGGGTACTGTGTCTGCCTGGGGGACATGACAGGTATTGTAGCATGCTATTACAGTGATGAGAGAGTTTAAAGACTTTCCAATAAGCAATTAATCAGGACACTTGAGTCATAGTTGAGTCATGCATAATATCACCATTTTCTGCGTATTGTTGACGATCGCTTCTTACCAACACCATTTTTCGGTATTGAGTTGTCATAGGCAATTTCCTGGATGGCCTTGTAATTTAAATAGACCGTGTAAAAATAGTTGAACAAGACAGCAGCTGCAACAGTGAGGAGGCTTGAGTTGTTAATAATGTCTCTTTCCAACATTATTTCATTAGTGTTTGTATTAGTGAAATGAATACTTGGATATACACTCTGAAATATATATAAATAAAAGTACAATATATATGAATAACTTTTTGGTTTTATAGAATTTTTATTCATACATTGATTTTATTTAAAATAAATAATAAATGTGATTAAATATGTAATGTCATCACATTTATTTAATACAGGTAGTCTAAATTTGAAATTATTAATGATGTTTCACTTTCATGCTGTTGAAGTTTGATGATAATTGAATTCATCCATACAAAGATTACAAATGACTTCACCTGTATTAGTCCCATCTGGATTTCATTTATAAAAGAATTAAAAATGTATTTCTCTGACAGTATCTACGTCATTTATTGATAAATGAGAGCTCAGCTACAGGATTGTGTGTTTAAGTATCAAACTGCGCTGCTTCGATCAATCTTCATAGAGTTGGTAAAAGTTTATGAGGCTCCAAACGTATACATACTTCAAAGGTTTTGCATTTTAGATGCTTTCAATGCATCAACAGTGAACATGTCTGTCCATGTTTGGTCTGTACAATGTACAGAAAGAATTGACAGTGCTAGCAATGCTAAAGTCTTGGGTTCGATCCTCAGGGAACACTTGACTTGATTATAAGTAAACCTTAAATGCAGTGTATGTCGCTTTGGACTCAAATGTCTGCTAAAAGAATAAATATGGGCAAAAGGCCTCCAGTTCACCTGTTGACTGATTTGAAGCCTCAAAAGCATAGCATTTAGTCTGCTTTCCCCTCTGTCTTGTTGACATGGTGAGAAATGCAGCCTCACAGTCATGTAGACGAGTAAATGTCTTTGAGAGGAGAGGGCAGCGAGATGAACTGGCCTGTGAAGGATGGCAGCCATCTGCGTCGGGAGGGTCACGGCGGTAAACAGAAGAGGAAGAGCTATTATTTTCTGCCTCATTTCTGCTGATGGGCAACGAGGAGAAGGTGCCAACATGGAGGAGGTAAAAGTCGCTTTAAACTAGATTGGCTAACATTTTCTCTCAAAGGTTATTCAGTGGTGAGAGATCTAGGAAAAGGGTTTCATTAGCAGAGATGACAGTGTTCCGGGGAGCTAAAGCCTGTATCCCGCAGGATTACACATCCTTACTGTCTCCTTATTTCTGCTTAGCTCTTACTCTAAGTTCAGCCTGGTCATGCTTTTAGGAGCGCCATGAAAATGAGCGCAGCGAATATTATCCTCTAAATTAGTGCCGGAAGCTTTTACAGTTTCTGTGTTTGAATCTCACCAGAGACAGTATAGGATAAAACAGAACACTTGTAGAAAAATGAATAAAAAAAACATAAACGCTCTGTATAGCGATATATAGGAATGAAAGTCTTGCCCTTTAGTTAAGAGACAATCAGCTTTGATTGTGTACTCTAGATTGCACATGCCTGTTGGCAATCAGCTTGAAATATAATTTACTTATATTACACTCAAGCTTAAAATATAACAAATATATGAAATGTATGTTTTACGACTTATTTGCAATGCTAAGACATGGTTAAAATGCTAAAAATGTTAAACCTATGATAAATGTATAAAATGTGTTTTATGGTTTATTTGAAATATGAAAACATAGTTTTGGAGATTCCTATTCAGTTCCTTGTATCCTTCATACAGCAGACGGCTTGAGCCACCCTATGAACAAACTTGCCTTTGGTCTCACACAATCTTTATTCCTTTTATTTTTAAATGCAATGTTACATTACCTGCTCTTGTATCTATACCATAAAAACCAACAGGATTAATGGGAAGGAAGTCAATGGCTTTTGTCATATGTAGAATTGTCTGTGCCATTGAGTGAGATTTTTTTTATGCAAATGATATGTGCCCGGTGGAACCCATTACTGTTAATGATGTATAGCCCACTAACACAAAGATTTAATGGTGTAAAACTGGGTAATGACTAATTTCACAACCCCCCTATGGACATGAATTTTCATAAAATATATACAGCTGAGCTATGTATAACATAATATGAGTCATAAGGGGTAATTATGTAAAGCGTAATCTAACATTATAATGTACTTACATGTCTCAGACATGAAATCCATAGATGAAATGAATCAATTCACTTAGGTAATCTGCCATGTTCCTTTTAATGAGTGGGTTGGCAAGGCATCTGTCATTGATGACACCAGACTGGCTTTTTTAAAGTTTATAGGGTACCAAATACCTCCTCTTTAGGAAAATGTTATTTTTTGTATCAAAATTGGTTTTCATATGCAAATACTTTTAATATACCAAGACATGCATGTTTTCATCAGTAGTCACTTTAGCAAATGGTGAACCAATTTAATTATTTTTCTTGGCATTCCTCAATTTCTCAGCTATTTTTTAAAAGTATACTTATAAACTTCTTTTATATCTTCTGTATTATTTAGCTTTTAGTTTGGTGTACCTCTTGGCACTTGGTACATGCATAATTCACAAATGTGAATTATGATTGGAGCAATCATTGTTGGCCCACTTTGCACATCCTTCAAAACAAATCTATTCCTGGCCAATTATGAAAAACAATTATGTTTTCTGGCCTTGGTCTTTGGCATTTCTGGGGGACTTTTGTAAGCTACAACATTTTATACTTATTAAATGTTAAATTAAATTATCTGAAAATCAACCTTTAGACATTGCAGACAATGACCTTATGGATCAGTGCAATTTCACAGTGCATATTGACAAACAGGTATTTAGGAAAGTGCTGTGGTGGTTTTGTTGCTAATGAGAGAAAGTAAAAAACTGCACAATTTTGTAGCTTAGACTTTTTAAGAATCCAAACTACCTAAGTGGACACAATACTACAGCTATGTGAACTCATTTAAACAGAGGTATTACAGAGTAAACAAAATAATGAATTGATCTAAGGAATGTTGTAATAAAAAGAGGTTAATATTTGTGCGAAGGTTTATTGAGTGGGATATTCATTTTCTCTGGCTCTTTTCCACTTTCTCTGACAGGTCTG